>JAVIWB010000411.1:0-15718 GCA_031893035.1 Dermolepida albohirtum
CTGCTTGTCTACTAGAAGTATGCGGGTTCTTCAAACTCAAGCACAATATCCAGTTTGGTATCATTATTTACTGCATTCACAGCTGCTTTTTTTATTTGCTTTACATGTTCACTCGCGAAATTGCTTTTCTATTTTACTAATTGTTCCTTGGGATATAGGCGGCAAATTTGGAAATTTCTCATGATGAAATAAGTGAGCAACTTCTATTTGTGTCCGTGTGTTATCTCCATAACCAATCATCTGCAGAAATGTTATTTTGTGCATTTCTTTTAAAATAACCCATTTTGCTAAAATGTAGTTAACGAAATTCAAACAGTTATGACACTGATAACACTATGACGCTGACAACACTTTGCTAAGGCAAGGTATTTTAAAACGAAGTACAATACAATTACAGATTTTCACTTACTAGTTCGGTAAACAAACTATTATGTGAAAATCTCATTTTAATTGTAAACAAAATTATTAATCTAAAACATTTAATATTTCCGAAACAGTCGAAGATAGGTATATCACATTTACATAAAAATTTTCTGGAATTTTCTAAAGAATTCAAAAATTTAATATTTACAGGGTGTTGTATTTAAAATAAGAAACTTAGTATTGACCATTTTTACATGACACCCCCTGTATATAAACTTTTTATTTAAAAAAATACGCAACTAAAAATCCCAATCACGTGCCCGAGCGTTATCGAATTTATTCCATTTGGCTGATACACACTGTATAGAGGCAACATAGACAGCGATTTATATACCAATAGGAAATTATTTGACCAGGATCCAAGCAATAGAGGAAAATATAAAAGTTAATTTGCAAGGAAATATTCATATTTGGGAGAATACAAAAGGCGAACGCAAAACACAAACGCAAGGGCTTTTAAAAATAACAAAAATATTTACCAACAGCACTGGTATGGAATTTTAATTTCCATTTTTTTTTTAATTGAAAATTATTATGAATTAATATACTGTGTTCACACTTAACACTTTGTTAAAAAAAAAAAAAATTCCCAATTTACTATAGCAGAAAGAGTTTTTGTCAGATGCATTTTCTTTCTAGTAAATGGAACATCAGTACAATGACTGCATAGTAAATCTATCGAAAACTTCTATCTAAAATAAAATAACGCACGAAGTTAAATCATTAATTTGTGTGAAAAACGAGTAGCGCGAAATATAAGAGGAACACAACACCAACCAATAACACGGGATGTAACAGGCGCGCTTCGAATCCTAAAACAATATTATCACTTTATGTCAGAGCCGCAGTGACTCGTCGTGGTTAGCGGCAACCGTTGCACACCATGATCGGCGGGCTTAGGGAAAAAAAAAAAGCCAACGCCGATTCATTTATTATATTTACTTGTTTGACATCGGCTAAGTAAATTATTTCCCAAAGTCACGTCCGCTTACCTGTCAATTTTTTTTTGTTTGCCCGTTTACTACGGATAGCCTCACTCATGTTTTATTTGTTTCCCGCTTAGGATTTTTATTGGCCAATAAGCAACCTCAGCGAAACAAAAAAAAGGCAAAATATCCGTGCCAGATTACTAAAAAACGTGTTTGGCTTTTCAATATTGCGTTAGTTTTTGCTCGAATGTGATAATTTTGCGAAATAATCAAAAATAATGGAAAATAGTTTTCTATTTATATCTCACGTATGCAAAATACGGCATGTGGTTGATATTTTTACTATTACTTTATTTATATTACATTAAATTACAATATTGATTATGCCCTTACGCAATATTTATACTTAATTTTAAGTAACTCCAAATATACTTATCACTAAGGAAGCCAAATTAAGGTACGCGTCGTAGGCGTGCCCTTTATGGTATATAAATAAAATAAATAATAAGTTGTAAAGTTATAAAATGTAGTGAAACACTTTTAAACGTCTTCAGTGAAGTCATTAAGTAGATAATATCTGTTAAATATTTGCAACATTAGGTGTGTTTAAACAGTTGCTTCAGCAAATCGACCACGACGAGAGGAAAAATATGCTTACAAAAGATACTAAGAAAGTTTTGCAAGACGACGCAACAATGAATCGTAGGAAGCTGCTAGTTGCTAGGCTTAGTTATTCATTAGCAGTGAGAGTGTAAAATGCTTACGATGGCATCGTGGTCGCGAAATGAGATAGGGGCAGTTTTGCGTTATAATTTCGTGCGTGGTTTAAACATAGACCAGTACTTCGGAGAAAAGATTCTTGCACTAGGTGATGTTTGTTCACATTGCACAACGATATTCGGGTTGTATAGAGAATTCCAAAGGGGAAATTTAATTGTGGAGGATGCTGAGAGGCCGGGAAGGCCACGAACGTCAGTAACGGAAGAAAATGTTACTACTATGAGGAAAATGGTTGGTGAGGACAGGTGAGTGACCCACCAAGAGATAGAGGGTACTTCAGGCCTAAATGCACCAGCAATTCGTTCGATTCTGCATCATCATTTACACGTGGAGAAACTTTGTTTTCTCTGGATGCAGCATCGGCTAACTGAACAGCAGATGACACGACATGTGACTTGGTGCCGAGAGATGCTAAAAAAGTTTGCACTGTTCCTTCATGTGAAAATGAGGCTAAAATGGAGGCGGTTTTCCAGTGATGAGGACCTTCTGCGGCTTGGGACAACGAGTGTACTTTACTCACTAGTGAAACCTGGCAGAACTGGTTTAAAGATTAGTTTGGGAGGTTGGAGAGGTGTATTGAGTGTAGAGGAAATTACTTTGAAAAAATTAAATAAACAAAGCTGTATTGCAAAACTTTCCCTAGTAGCCTTTGTATATGCAGAAAATGAGTGTTCTGCATCTAGTGACGTTACATTTGCAATTGACTGAAATTCTTTCTACGATTCCCGTATTATCTTATTTTAGTACGAGTACATTTCATACTTAAATATATTCAATCAATCCATTACCGGAAAGATCGTCCAAAAGCAATACAATACAATTAAGCTTAAGCCGTCCTTTCGACATGTTCGAAGAGTAAAAGCTTATTGTACTTGTAAATTAAGCAAAGTGCTCGGTACCCTTCAATAATATTCCGAATTCCCTGCGGGAGTCTACGGATTAAGGAGCCCTTTCCATATCGAAAACAATCAAAATCAATTCCTTACAAACGCGTCCCTGACCCTTCATTTCTTCTTCTTCCGTCTTAACGCCGTCCCATTTTCCGTTATGGCCTATGGTCTTTATCGGCCAACCCGTTCATTACACGAATCGAAACGTTCCGATCCTTCATGGAGTGTTATTATTATTGCCGGAACGTTAGGTTCCTGTCGGTAATTTTGTTTATGACCGTTTCATGTTATCTCTCTGGCCATTCAGAGATGAACGGGTACAGGCAGTACTTCAGAATTTGTTGAAGTTATGGATGGTTAATGTGGTCAGACGTGGCGATTTAGTGCATGTAATTTTTATGATTTAATGTGAATTGATTTAATAACACTATGCTGTTTATAACATATTATTTAAGACATTTCATTTACCAGCACTGCTCTGATTACTTAACGCTGAGAAGCTAAATCATTATATAATCAAAAACATATATGATATTATTTTGCGAGACGTCACTGTACGAGGGTGGTCCCAGAAATACCTGACCCAACAAAAGAAAACACAAAAGTTTTGGAAAGAAATATATTTATTTTTCAACATAATCTCCTTTCTGCTCTATACACTTTTCCTAGCGATGTTCAATAAGTTCGATACCATTTTTATAATAAGAACTGTCTTGGTACTCACAATAGCCATTATCTGCCGACATCACTCCTTCATCTTTAGAAAATATTTGACCGCTGAGCCACTTTTTCACGTTTGGGAACAAAAATAATCCACGGTGGCTAAATCTGGCGAATAGGTGCATGAGGTAGCAACTCCAACTTTAATTCATTAATTTTGGGCATTGAAATAAGGGATTAATGGGCTGGTGCATTGTCTTAATGAATCAACACTTTCTTCTAAGACAACTGCCGCCGATTATGATTGATTTCCTCGCTCAAACGTTGCAATAAGTTCGCATAATACTCGCCGTTGATAGTTTTTCCTTTTTCAAGATAGTCAATGAAAATTATTTCACGCGCATCCCAAAAACCTGATGACATAACCTTGCCTACAGATGAAACGGCCTTCGCCTTCTTTGGAGCCGGTTCTCCATTTGAGGGAGATTGCTCTTTTGCCTCGGGTGTGAAGTGATGTACCCATGTTTAATCCATGGTTATGAAACTGCGTAAAAATTCTGCTTTGTTGCTGTAAATCTTCACTAAACACTCAATTGAAACATCTTCATGACACTGTTTTTGCTCGAGTGCGAGCAAACGCGGCACCCATCTTGCACACAGCTTTCCATGCGATGTACTGCACTTTCTGAAATGCCTACTATGTGTGCTAGCTCGCACACTTTCAGTGGACGATCATCCAGTACTACTTTGTAGATTTTCTCCATCATTCTTGGAGTCGTCACCCCATTTGATCGACCACTGCGATGCTCGCCTTGGCAGCTCGTACCACCTCGTTTAAACTCTGCTGCTCAAAATTTCACTGTTGTAAACGAAGAAACAGACTCACGTAGAGTAAAATCCAGTTCTGCTTTTATATCGGTAGGGCTGACGCCTTTCAAATAAAAGTATTGTATCACGTAACGATGGCCAATTTTCTCCATTTTTACAAATTCACTGAAAACGTTCACTATTGATGGCTACCCAACAAATACTTCAAACAACGTGGCGTTTTCAAACATAAAACATATGCTTTATAGATTGTGTACTTTCTAATACAGTGATATGTGATATTTTTCAAACAACTGTTGCCATCCCTAGGTCAGGGGAAAAAATCATAAATCGAAGGTATACTAAAAGAAGAACGGTATTAGCGCATATTATAGTAAAACGCAATCCCTTCCGGAATTAAATTTTCGGGTCTGAATTTTGTCTTCCAACAAGATAATGACCAGAAACACACTTCCAAACTATGTCAGGAATATTTACAGAAATTGAAGAACGACGGAATCATGAAAGTTATGGCGTGGCCACCCCGAGAGCCCCGATTTAAATCCCATCGAATTGCTGTGGGAAGAACTTGATCGAGAGGTAAGAAAATCGGCCCCCGAATCTGCTGTTAATATGTAGAAGAACCTGCAAGGAGCATGGGGTAAAATAATACCCGAGACATTACGAGAATTAATCGAAAGAATGCCTCGATTGTATGCTGCAGTGATTAAAAATGAAGGAGGATATATAGACGAGTCTAAAATTTAGATAAATATATTATACAACAATTTATTTTAGATGTAAAAATATATATTTTCCATTCATGTAAATATTAAAAAGACATTAGTATTTCAATTTTGATTTTTGTTACAATTTGCGAGTTAAATGTAAGTGACAAAATACTTACAAGCGACAGTGTATATATATATATATACATATATATATATATATACACTATTGTTGTCCTGTAAGTAGGTATGCTATTATTATCTATAATTGTAATAATAATTTTTATTTATTTTATGACCATGGATTGGGTATAAAGACAGTAGTTTCAAAAATAAGAATAAAAACGCTCTTCGTGGGTAAAAAGCTTTATTACACTTTTTATTATATTTTCACCGCTCAGATTGATGGTGTATTTTACAATTCCCGTCTGCATATATGTAATCCCGCCTTCGTGTATAATCAGTAAAAAGCACCAGAACGAACCTAATCAATCAACAATCATTATCTCAGCCACGGAATTCTGGTTTTAATAGTTTTGATGGAAACGCACAGGAGGATTTGCAAACACCGAACAATGCGCGAACGGCGGGGTTAGTAATGTTCAGTGATTACGAACGCTTTTAGCATTTCGTTGTGAAAGGAACAAAAAGTGGGCGAGAGAGAAAAGAGAATCGATCGATAATGACGATCACGACCTTACCGACAGAAGCTTTGTTCAAAAGCCGCCACTGGAAATAAACGCAATGCTGTTTCTCCGGTTGTATAGTGAAAACCTTGTAGAAAAGAAGATGAAAGGTTAGTTCCGATGTGGAAACTGATGAAATTTTGTTCTGTCACGTTTAACAGTCTGCTAAATACACATAATCCAGCTGCACATATAGCCATCGTAACTAGCAGTATCACATATTCAACAATTCATGTATGCTACGTAAAATGCTTCGTTTTAGGCTCTTTCTCGTTTCGATCAGAAAGTAATAATTAGCTTTGACTTAAAAGTATATAAAACAATTTTGCGAGAAACATAAATTTCGTTAGATCGAAAATACTCTACAATGTTGTTCTTATATTATACTTAGGACAGTATATGCCAATACGATTCCATTATATTTTAGTATACTCATTAATAGAGGGATCACACTTGTCAGCATGCCAGGTTCCCAACTAGTACCTAGCAAATATTTACGGTGACCGTCGATGCATGACTATGCATTAGTTCCTTTCGTCTGTTGGCGTAAGGTAATTGATTCTCTTGATCGTTGAAGCAGTGCAAAAGTATATCGGTGAATTTCTCGTTTAAAGTTGTAATGGTGCTAAAATTATGTGTAAGTGATGATGTGCTGGAACAAAAGGGACTGTAGGAAGCACATAAATGGTATAAATAAAACAAATAAAAAAAGTAGTATGCCACCGAGCAACCAGTTTATGTCCACTTTGTATTACATTCTTTTTCTTACCAATTTAGACTATACTACTCTAGGCGATATCCTTATTAAATGCGTCAACATCGAGCAGTTGAGCGAATATAGTGGAAATTTATGAAATACCTGTCTTTCAAAACTACTGGTCTTTATCCAAATCGTGGAACTGATTACATTGGGCTCTTAGATTGATATAATTTTCAAAGTTTGTTTCGGAGACGTGACCTGGCTAATGCAATATTTTTTCGTAATCTTTTGCATAATAAAATTGATTGTCCTCTCTTAGCTGAACCTGTAATATTTTTAGTCAGGTTTACTCAAATCGCTATTTTATCATATATTTATCATATACAATATATTTTATCACAAATAAAAAAGTGGCACGCCACCGAGCAACCAATTTCTGTCCAATTTACTATCCATGCTTCTTGCTTGGGGTTAACTACTTCGCCGTTTGGATTAAAAATCGTTTCAACACTTCAATAGTAAATATAATTCCAGCAGAAGCATCGTTACATAACTATCTACCATCTGTATGTGAAAATATCGAAAACAGGATCAAAGCTGAAGTAAAAAATAAACATATGTGGTAATGCGTAGACCAAACGACAGATTAAAAAAGAAACTCTGTTGTACATGTAATAGTACTTGTATTGAAATCTCTTAAATTGACACTTTCGATCTTACTAACTAGCAAAAAAATTAGAAGAATGTACTGGCGAAGCAATTAGTAGACGACTAGTGTCGCGACAATGCGTTCTGTAAATTGTTCTCTTAAAGAAGACTATGAAAGACTTACACTTGAGACGTGTTCATATTTCGATCCTTTTGGCAAAAAAAATAATTCCAAATGGAAGCAATTATTACCTCCTTTGTTTGGTAATATATAATAAAGGGTTTTCCAATAGGGACTTGACAACTTTTAATTCAATTTGTGAACGCACCCTTTCACTAATCATCGAATTGTCACTGTCAAGTTATTCAGTAAACTTAACATTTTCATCATGGTAAAGTACACGAACGAACAACGTCTGCAAATTATAATAATTTACTACAGAAATTCGGAGTCGATGACCGTTACTTTAAGAGCGTCAACTCCGATTTTCGGTCGAAATTCTCGCCCTAGTAGACAGGCAGTAACAAGTTTAGTGCAAAAATTTGAGTCTACATATTCGTTGTGTGATGTTGTCGTGCCAGTGAGACAACGGGTTGGTCGAAGTGTCGAAAATATCGCTGCCGTTGAAACGTTCGTAGCAAATGATCCAAATCAGTCAATTCCACGGCGTTCTCAAGAGTTGGGCATCGCCCAGACCACTTTATGGCGAATTTTGCGTAAGGATCTTGGTTTACACCCATACAAGATCAAGCTGACTCAAGAATTGAAGCCGATGGACCATTTGAAGCGACGTACGTTCTCCGATTGGGCTCTGGAAAAGATGCGCCAAGATGATCAATTTTATCTCAAAATCATTTTCAGTGACGAAGCTCATTTTTGGCTCAATGGGTTCGTCAATAAGCAAAATATGCGTTATTGGTCGGGTGAAAATCCACATGTGCTTCATAAAACACCACTTCATCCACAAAAAATAACTGTTTGATGCGGTTTGCATGCCGGCGGCGTCATAGGGCCATATTTTTTCGTCGACGATTATGATCGTCACGTTACTGTGAATGGTAATCGTTATCGCGCTATGATTACCGATTATTTTTGGCCCGAATTGGAAGACATGGACTTGGACAACATGTGGTTTCAGCAGAACGGTGCCACAAGCCACACAGCACACGTTACAATCGATTTATTGAAGAGTAAGTTTGATGAGCGTGTTATCTCAAGAAATGGACCAGTCGATTTGCCGCCTCGTTCGTGCGATTTAACGCCTCTAGACTTTTTTCTTTGGTACTACGTCAAATCATTGGTCTATGCCAACAAGCCGACGGCGTTGGAAGAGCTCAGAGCCAACATTGAACGCGAAATAGCAGCCGTTTCGGCCGAATTGTGTGGCCGAGTCATCGAAAATTGGGTCCAACGAATCGACCGCTGCAAACGTGCCCGCGGTGGCCATATGAACGAAGTCGAGTTCCATTCATAAATGTTATGGTTGTACTTCAACCCGATAATAGAGTTTTTGAAATAACTCAAATGCATTTTATTTTGAAAAAAAAGTTGTCCAGTCCTTATTGGAAAACCCTTTATTATTTAATAGAAAATGTTTATTTATTTGCATGCGATAATTAGTAAATTTATTACGAGCGCGTGTTCGGCTAGCTGAAGCGCTATAATAAATACAAATAAAAAAGAAGGTAATGTAAGAAGTTAATAATTAGTAAGTTTACAATAAGCACCAAAAGTCCAAGACGTGCACCAAGCTGAAAGAAAGATATTAGTGGTAATAAAACAATAGAATTGCCAATAAAATTTTATTCACTAATTTAATTTAATTCTTTAAACTTGAGTATATTATACAAAGATAATTAATAAGATCGAGAGCAACAAATAAAACAAAATAAGCGCAATGGCAAAGCTGTAATAAAAGTAAATCAAGAGATATAAAGCTGTTTAAGAAAATATAAAAAAAGGGTTAGATTAAAATATGTATCGGACAATACGTACAGTACTTGCGGTTTGTGTGTGTATATCCTGGGCCAGGATGTTAGGTATATTTTGCGGTCGCAAAATAACCACGTAGACACTGTGTTAGAAACTTAACGGTACCAACTCGCGGAAGTGATGCGTGTGGACTTCGTCATGGCTTGGCCGGAGACAAAATATCTATCTCTTACACGCCGGGGCTTTTAAGAAACAACCCGTAGCTGAAGGGTAGAATACTGGTCATGTTTGAATCAACCAATAGGGAAAGAGAATAGGCACGCTAGAAATTGACGCGTTAAAAGATTTGCATAAATTAAAAGTGTGACGTCAATATCAATACAAGTAGCAAGCAGATAGACATCTAGACAGAATAATAGACATGTATTCTGTGTAAAAAATAGAAGGATTAATATTTGAATCTCTAATTGCATTTAGAAATCAATACAATAGAATTAATATTAAATGTGCCAACGGAAAATTACCAGGTTCTAGATATTCGGCTTCCTAGAAAACGACGCGGTAGGGGTTGATTTATTACAGCTTGACCGTACGTGACTTAAACAAAAGATTCCTGCATTTGTATATACCACAAAAAGTCAAAATAAATAATAATTGATGAATTGAATGATGATGAATTTTTAAATTAAAATAAATTAATTTAAAAAAACATAATATAGAAAATTATTGTATATGCGGACAGCGTTACATAACTGTCTACCATCTCTACGTAAAGAAATTGAAAATAGAACCAAAGCTGTAGTAAAAGACAAACATCTGTGGTTATGTGTGTTGACGAGATGACAGACCGTAAAAAAAATTTATTGTAAATACAATACTGTGTACTAGAACCCCTTAAACAGATATTTCCAATTCTACTAAATAGCAAAATGTTAGACAAATGTACAGGTAAAGAGACTACAAGAGTAGTGGATACGTTACAAAAATTTAGACTTCCAACGAATCAACTGTTGATGGCCTGTCCCTTAAAGGAGACTGTGAGAGGCTTTTGCATCTGACGTGTAAAGCTACTGCTTTACATTTTGTGACTCAAGTTATTGGAGAATGTTTTCCAGAAGTGAATATATTAATAGAAAATACTAAAAAGAAAGTTCTCAAATCTCCGAATTCGAGAACTTCACTGACAGTGTCTAGGTATTCTCGGACAACCAGAGCCAATTCATACACGCTGGGAAGCGTAGTTGAAGGCAACTTTTGTTGATCTGAGTGTTTCCAATAAATTCAATTTATAATTCTACAACTGAATCATGACAAAGCTGAAGCTGTTATAGAAAGTCAGACTAGATTCCAAGATACTTCCTACTATTAGTAAAGTCGGTACAAATGCTGGACAAAGTATAGACGACGCAAAAAACGGTCGCGTAATAGAAATGTTCGATAGTGTTTTAAATAAGGATACTGCAAACTTACGACAAATTTGTTATGGTGCATCTGCAGATCCGTTAAGTACTTAAGTACAAAGATTATTTTAGTTATGCCAGTGTCTTTCTTAAAATATAACTTTTTTTATCACAAAACATACATTATGCTACAAGAGTTTTCCAACCTTATTCAATTTGTTCTACGTAATATCAGCAGTAAATAAGATATGTTTCACTTACATTATTCATCTAAAGCCTACTGATAGTATTCGCTTTGCTCAGCTGACTGTATGCTATATGTTTGTTGATACATACATACTTACTACAACGCATTCTATCATGTCGCACGAAAATTGGCTGCTCTATCATTAGATAAAGAAATAAAATCACAAATAACTTCTCATTCAATTCCAGATATCCGATCTTCTCCCTTTGGATGTTAACGACTGGGAATTAAATATCATTTCTCAATACAAAAGTCTATTTGTTTCTGTACTTTTCTATGAAATAGAGCCAAGAACGCAGAACGAAGAATTTAAACAACAAACTAGTAAAGATTCTAAAAATTTCATTTACGAAATCTTAAAATAACATTTAAGGAAACATTGATGATGTTGAAGAATAGGAGTGGTGAAGTAGGAGTGGGCATTATAAAGGCAGAAATGCTAAAGAAAACTAAAGATACTACAACAAGATACGAGACCAATAAAACACAAAATCGATAGGAAACAGCCCACGTAATAATACTTTAAAAAAAAGTACAAAAATATTAGAAAACACGAGGATGGTGATGGCTATATAATGCCAGTAACATTAGCGCTTTGTTCAAATGCTGAACATACTCCCCATTTCACAACAATGAGGCTCCTGAAATATCTTTTCCCTAACTACTTCATCAGTATGAATGACGACGTTTAGTGGCGCCCAAGATCGCTAGACCTGAGCTCGTGTGATTATTTCTAATGGGAATATCTGAAATTCAAAATTTTTAAGACTATCTCAGTAGCAATAGAAAGCTTAAAATGCGGATTGCGGAAGAATTTGTGAAATAACATCGGGGTACTACGACGTGTCAGTGAATAAGTAAGTATTTAAGTGTTTAGAATTAAAAACAATAATACTTGACATATTCAGCAGATATAAAACTCAGATCTTCAAGAATTCTAATATGTATTATATATAGAGAGTGTTCTTAAATTTTGTGATCTATAATTTTGTATACATTGATTGCCAGTATAGAGACTCAGCAGATTCTCGAACCTCCTCTTTGATCTTAACCACAATGCATGTTGGAACATTGGTTGGTTTGTCAATGAGGAGGTTCTAGAATCGACTGAGACCGAGGAGGTTTCAGTGTTAAGATCATTTTAAAATTAAGGTCATTTCAATATCAAAGTTATTGAGGAGGTTCTAGAATTATTAGTTTTCGGGCCATTGCAATCTTTTCAAGATTAATGAAAAGGTTTTAGAAAGGGAGCTTAATAGTTTTCAGGCCATTGCAGTCATTTCAAAATCAATGAGGAGGTTTTAGAAAGGGGGTTTGGTACTTTTCAGGCCAGAGCAAAGTCATTTCAAGATCAATGAGGTTTTAGAATCGGCTGAGTTCGATGAGGCTCCAAAAATAATTACGCGCGTGAACAGAGATATATAAAGGTAGATTTATAAAATCATTCTCAATATTGTAAGTTATCATGAAGGATTTATTTGATATAAAAGAACAAAATAATTGTTCTCAGAAAATTATTACGTCATTAAATTACTTTTTCTTATAAAATGTCTTATTAATATATAATATTATTATATTATATATATATATATATATATATATATATATAATATATTAATAATATTATAATATTATTATATACTATTATATCGTTAAACTTACTCACGAAGCAAGCATGTGTTCGCCGTTGAAAGATATACTAACAGCGGGGGTTGCTAAAAGAAGAATAGTGTTTTTTAAAGGTTAGAGACTTTTAAAAAATCCACGCGACGAAGAACAAATATATGTTTGGTTATATTTAAAATAAACCAATGAAAGAGCAGGAAAGGCACGTCAAAAATTATAATTAATTAAGAAGCGCAATATATCGAATACCATTACCAGGTAGATAGATAGGATAATAAATGTGTATTCTATGTCAAAAAGATTAAAGTTTCAATTTACTATTGTAATTAGAATTAGATAAAATATAAACAATGTTGAATATAACTGGAATATTACCGAGAATATTCCAGGAATTGGCTCAGATATACAAGTACATTCGTTCTAGGGAATAGCGATCGTTGGTTTATTATGGTAGCCTGACAGTACGTGAATAAAATGATTGCTCGTTAGAATATTCGTAACTCACAAGCATTGGTTTGATAGTAATGATTTATTTATAAAAATCGAACTGTATTTAAACTAAATTAATTAATTTAAAAGAAATTAAAAATTATTATATGTATATGTATACGAAGTGTAACAATACAATTTGAAAAACTATAACATAATTATGAAAACTATTGGCTCCAGTAATTAGACTTGCGGAACCCCACGCTTTTGGAAATAAACATTCAGTATAATATTTTGAAACACTCCAGTTCTTGATCATCTCGGCCAACCGCATTATGTGTAAATATTAAATACGTGCACGCGTAAAAAGAACTCATAAAATATTAAATGTACATATTATTATATATAATCGACAACAAATTTCTTTCATATAAAAATATTTTATTGCGAATACGCCAAAAACAAGAGACAGTGAAAGAAAAAAACTCACACACGAGGAAAACGTAAATACATCGATCTATGTGCAAATAAAACAAAAAAAATCCAGGCTCAGAAAAAGGATTTTTCCATGTCTTGAATAAATAAGACGTGCTACGAATGAAGGACTAGGAAGCATCGGGCCGGGGCTGTCACCTAACGCCCTCCATATTGTAACAATGACACAAAGTCAAGTCGAGGAAAATATGAAAAGCAATTGTTTGCGGAGAGGGGGAAACGTCGCTGTGTGTGTTTGTGTGTGAGTGTGTGTATGTGTTCGAGGCGCAATAAAAACACAGCGAGAGTTTCATTTCCTGTGGAATTTGGAATAGAGGTTGTTACGGGGAGAAAATGGTAGAGCAAAGAAGAGGAAACATCGAACCTGAAAATCCATTCACCTTTTTCGACCGAGATAAAGGGATAAGAAGGGAACCTGTAAACTCGGATTATTTCTTTACGTTTGCGGTTTATATTTTTCCTGTTTTATGTTAGTTTATAGATATTCGCAGTTTCTATTTTTCCACTGTAGCAACACCTTTATAATTTATAGATATTGAAAACGAGAAGTTTAGGTATTACTTTGGAATGTTTCGTACCTTCATTTCCTGGAAATGGAAAATAATGCCAAAACTTTATGTCGAAATATTTGCAGAATATTACAGAGAACTGCGAGATATTAAAATTATATAAAGACTGAGGTAAAAGTAAAAATTATAGATAAAACCATAAACACAGACGAAATTAAAATACTTTCTTTGTTGAAACATTAATTCTGACAAATGTCTTGCAACAAACCGATTGTAGTTTTGTTATTAACTAAATAATATCACTATAAAGTCCCCTTTCGTTTATTTATTTATTTATATTTTGCCCAACAAAATTTCGTCCATTAATAGGACAAAACCAATCATACATACACACAAATGTGTTCAAGAACAAAAAGTAAATATAAAATTTCCTAAATCGTAATCAAACATAATAATTCTTTACATGTAAGTAACTGACTAAAGAAAAAAATATATATACGAGTATAAAAGTACAGAAACAAGCAGAAAAAAAAAGGAAACTTAGCAATTACCCCTACTTGTCCTCAATTGCTAGTCTGAGTAATGCTCCCATGGAGTCATTATAAATGTTTCCTGCACAAAATATTTTATTAAAATTACTGCAGTACTACATTATATATAGAGGGGGGACTTTAATATTACATTAGTTCTAGAAGGTGGACAGGAAAATGTAGTGTGATAACTAGAGCGGCGACGAAAGTGGCAATACCATAGTCGGTACGGTAGAACGGGCAATTGGTGCGCAGTGAATGAGATCATTCACATCAAATACAATACGGTTCACGGTTGGTGTTTAAGTGTAAATTATAAACTGCGGCGAAAGTGTCCGTAGCAGTGCCGTGTCTAGACTTATTCTTACACAATTAGTGCTTACCCAGTAATATGTAATTTCATAACCCTGGTAATGTGTTGTGGAAGTAACTGTACATCTGCATCATTGCATACGTCTCTACGGTTGCTTCTGTAAATGACGTCCTTCGCGACGAGAAAATGTTTTTGTATAGAGAAAAAGATCGTTCGGCGTCTATTGATGTAATTTTGGCAGAAAGAAGCTGTTGTTCAAAATCATTCCAGGGCTCACTATTTGCACATTTGTCATAAATAGTTCGTAAAACATGCAAGTCCGGATTTTTTTTTAAAACACTTAATAATTTTTGATGAGCTCGTACACCAGCAGCGTCAGTTAAACTATGCAAATGAGCGGTCACATTTTGCACTATGCATAGTGATGCGTCTAAGTGCAGCGAATCGTTTTCGTTTTGAAGTTTTGTAATTGCTTCTACTAATGGATGGTAATTGTTATATATTGTATGCAGATCTTCCAGAATTTGGGGATTTTCAAATTGATGTTGACTGTCTCTGATTGCTTGGGATTCGGTTGGCCTAAATTTTGATATAACCGATTTAACTTTGTGAAAATTCTTATGGTAATAAAAATCTGCATTTAGCCACGTGCCCCATCGTGTAATAATGGGTTCCGGTGGTTCCGAAATATCTGGACAAGTTTTATGAAATTCTTTAAGTCGTTTAAGGGATTTAAGAAACACTTGTTTGGTGGATCCAATCAAATGATCAACGTTTTTATAACTACTTCTAACATTTTCAGCAACTAAATGAAGTGCATGGAGTACACGAGTTATGTGTATTAATTTAGGAAAAGTTACTTTTAGTAAACGTCCGAGTAGTAACATAGTAGCAGCACCATCTGTTACAAGCATGCAGACTTGAGTACTATGAATGTGAAATTTCTTTAAGGTGTTCATTATTATTTGCCGAATATTTGCCGCAG
>JAVIWB010000412.1:0-158345 GCA_031893035.1 Dermolepida albohirtum
TGACTTCAAAATCGTTTTTAGGACCCTCGAAAATATCAGCACGTGAACAATTATTAATTTATAATAATTTTTGAAAAACTACCAATTTTTGCAAGTATACCCCTTTGAAAAAATTGGGATTTTTTCGTTAAAATAAAAAGTTTGAAATTCGGCCTTCGTAATACGTAAAACAGTAGTCCTGCACCAGCAAAATACATATTCACTGTTTTTTTATAACAAAGTAATGTACATTTTAGAAAATGTCAATTTACACATTCATAGGTACAAAATTTTGACTTGGTTTTTAAATTCTTTATTCTCTCAGGATTAAGCCAAAAGAGCTAGATAATTTTGACTTCAAAATCGTTTTTAGGACCTTCGAAAACATCAGCGCGTGAACAATTGTTAATTTATAATAATTTTTGAAAAACTACCAATTTTTGCAATTTGAAAAAATTGGGATTTTTTCGTTAAAATAAAAAGTTTGAAATTCGGCCTTCATAATACGTAAAACAGTAGTCCTGCAAAAGCATAATATATATTCACTGTTTTTTTATAGCAAAGTAATGCACATTTTAGAAAATGTCCATTTACACATTGGTAGGTTCAAAATTTTGACTTGGTTTTTAAATTCTTTATTCTCTCAGGATTAAGCCAAAAGAGCTAGATAAATTTTGACTTATTAATCGTTTTTAGGACGTTCGAAAATATCAGCACGTGAACAATTGTTAATTTATAATAATTTTTGAAAAACTACCAATTTTTGCAATTTGCATTGGGATTTTTTCGTTAAAATAAAAAGTTTAAAATTCGGCCTTCATAATACGTAAAACAGTAGTCCTGCACCAGCAAAATATATTCACTGTTTTTTTTTATAACAAAGTAATGCACATTTTAGAAAATATCCATTTACACATTCATAGGTACAAAATTTTGACTTGGTTTTTAAATTCTTTATTCTCTCGGGATTAAGCCAAAAGAGCTAGATAAATTTCAACTTCAAAATCGTTTTTAGGACCTTCGAAAATATCAGCACGTGAACAATTGTTAATTTATAATAATTTTTGAAAAACTACCAATTTTTGCAATTTGCATTGGGATTTTTTCGTTAAAATAAAAAGTTTAAAATTCGGCCTTCATAATACGTAAAACAGTAGTCCTGCACCAGCAAAATACATATTCACTGTTTTTTTTATAACAAAGTAATGCACATTTTAGAAAATATCCATTTACACATTCATAGGTACAAAATTTTGACTTGGTTTTTAAATTCTTTATTCTCTCAGGATTAAGCCAAAAGAGCTAGATACATTTTGACTTCAAAATCGTTTTTAGGACCCTCGAAAATATCAGCACGTGAACAATTGTTAATTTATAATAATTTTTGAAAAACTACCAATTTTTGCAATTTGAAAAAATTGGGATTTTTTCGTTAAAATAAAAAGTTTAAAATTCGGCCTTCATAATACGTAAAACAGTAGTCCTGCACCAGCAAAATACATATTCACTGTTTTTTTTTATAACAAAGTAATGTACATTTTAGAAAATGTTCATTTACACATTCGTAGGTACAAAATTTTGACTTGGTTTTTAAATTCTTTATTCTCTCGGGATTAAGCCAAAAGAGCTAGATACATTTTGACTTCAAAATCGTTTTTAGGACCTTCGAAAATATCAGCACGTGAACAATTGTTAATTTATAATAATTTTTGAAAAACTACCAATTTTTGCAATTTGCATTGGGATTTTTTCGTTAAAATAAAAAGTTTAAAATTCGGCCTTCATAATACGTAAAACAGTAGTCCTGCACCAGCAAAATACATATTCACTGTTTTTTTTATAACAAAGTAATGCACATTTTAGAAAATATCCATTTACACATTCATAGGTACAAAATTTTGACTTGGTTTTTAAATTCTTTATTCTCTCAGGATTAAGCCAAAAGAGCTAGATACATTTTGACTTCAAAATCGTTTTTAGGACCCTCGAAAATATCAGCACGTGAACAATTGTTAATTTATAATAATTTTTGAAAAACTACCAATTTTTGCAATTTGCATTGGGATTTTTTCGTTAAAATAAAAAGTTTAAAATTCGGCCTTCATAATACGTAAAACAGTAGTCCTGCAAAAGCAAAATATATATTCACTGTTTTTTTTTATAACAAAGTAATGTACATTTTAGAAAATGTTCATTTACACATTCGTAGGTTCAAAATTTTGACTTGGTTTTTAAATTCTTTATTCTCTCGGGATTAAGCCAAAAAGCTAGATTAATTTTGACTTCAAAATCGTTTTTAGGACCTTCGAAAATATCAGCACGTGAACAATTATTAATTTATAATAATTTTTGAAAAACACCAATTTTTGCAACCCCTTTGAAAAAATTGGGAATTTTTCGTTAAAATAAAAAGTTTAAAATTCGGCCTTCATAATACGTAAAACAGTAGTCCTGCAAAAGCAAAATATATATTCACTGTTTTTTTTATAACAAAGTAATGCACATTTTAGAAAATGTCCATTTACACATTGGTAGGTTCAAAATTTTGACTTGGTTTTTAAATTCTTTATTCTCTCAGGATTAAGCCAAAAAAGCTAGATTAATTTTGACTTCAAAATCGTTTTTAGGACCTTCGAAAACATCAGCACGTGAACAATTGTTAATTTATAATAATTTTTGAAAAACTACCAATTTTTGCAATTTGAAAAAATTTAAATTTTTCGTTAAAATAAAAAGTTTAAAATTCGGCCTTCATAATACGTAAAACAGTAGTCCTGCAAAAGCAAAATATATATTCACTGTTTTTTTTTATAACAAAGTAATGTACATTTTAGAAAATGTCCATTTACACATTCGTAGGTACAAAATTTTGACTTGGTTTTTAAATTCTTTATTCTCTCGGGATTAAGCCAAAAAAGCTAGATTACATTTTGACTTCAAAATCGTTTTTAGGACCTTCGAAAATATCAGCACGTGAACAATTGTTAATTTATAATAATTTTTGAAAAACTACCAATTTTTGCAATTTGAAAAAATTTAAATTTTTTCGTTAAAATAAAAAGTTTAAAATTCGGCCTTCATAATACGTAAAACAGTAGTCCTGCAAAAGCAAAATATATATTCACTGTTTTTTTTATAACAAAGTAATGCACATTTTAGAAAATATCCATTTACACATTCATAGGTACAAAATTTTGACTTGGTTTTTAAATTCTTTATTCTCTCAGGATTAAGCCAAAAGAGTTAGATAAATTTCGACTTCAAAATCGTTTTTAGGACCTTCGAAAATATCAGCACGTGAATAATTGTTAATTTATAATAATTTTTGAAAAATACCAATTTTTGCAAGTTTTGAAAAAATTGGGATTTTTTCGTTAAAACAAAAAGTTTAAAATTCGGCCTTCATAATACGTAAAACAGTAGTCCTGCACCATCATAATACATATTCACTGTTTTTTTTATAACAAAGTAATGCACATTTTAGAAAATATCCATTTACACATTCATAGGTACAAAATTTTGACTTGGTTTTCTAAATTCTTTATTCTCTCAGGATTAAGCCGAAAGAGCTAGATACAGTTCGACTTCAAAATCGTTTTTAGGACCTTCGAAAACATCAGCACGTGAACAATTGTTACTTTATAATAATTTTTGAAAAAATACCAATTTTTGCGGGTATACCCTTTTGAAAAAATTAGGATTTTTTCGTTAAAATAAAAAGTTTGAAATTCGGCCTTCATAATATGTAAAATAGTAGTTCTGCAGCAGAATACAAACTCACTACTTTTTATAATAAAGTCATTCAAACTAAATAAAAATAATTTTACTTTTTTTGCTCTGAGAATTAATTGCTTCCAAATATGTTTCCGTTTTAATCTACCTAGATTCTACTACTATACACTTTAGCATAGTCAAATAAACGACATCTCTACTCTCTAAAAGAAATTGAATGAAATGAAGGAGGTTTTTAACGGCCGAACGAATTTGAACGAAGTGTATTGGTAGTCATTTTGTAACGTCCTCAATACGCAAGCCCTTTATAAAATTGCCATGCCTCTCTGTGATATTCTTTTCCCGCTTGTAAATAAATTCAATTTACTTAAGTAAAAGTAATTCTCCTAAAACCTTCTCGAATAACTTCGTAAAACTTTGTATATGCAATTCACTTAGCGTTTGAATTAATTTTAACTTCTTAAAGAATTCAAAAGTATCTATTGAAATTTACATTGACAAAATATTATTCAAAAACGATACATTTCTAATACGTGATTAATCCTTTTTGTTTCTTTCGCCGAACATGTTATTTTATAAACAATTGCACACAAACAGTGTCATTAAAAAGAATGAATATTTTTTTGGGACGTAATTAGAATCTCGTGAAGCAAACGGAAACAATAAATCAGGATATTTCCGTTTTCACGGTCGCTAGACACAATGGTCACGATTGTGGCTTGTTAAGCAGTAATACATGTGCTTTAAATAAAGCCATTAAAAAATTGCATTCATAGACACTAATGTATGGTTAACAAGAGACAGTTCAATGGTGTTCCGAAATATAATTAACAGTATTTATTCAGTTAATGGTTTATCTATAGTCTAATCGATTGTGGCGAGATTTACATAGCAAATAAATAAAACTATGAAAGTGCAAATAAAGTTGACAGAACTGGGAGCTTTCTTAAAATTTTCTTGTGGAAGATTTCTTTATTTGGACCTCGAGCAATTAAGGAATATTATTACAAATTAAAAATTAACTAAAATACTGCGTTAAAATGATTTTTTTAACGTACATAATATTTATACTTTCATACTTCGTCAGAGATACGCAATAAAATTTTTAATAATTACGTTTTATTCTAGGTTTCATTTAATATATTGGGTCTGGGAAAAAGTTCGTGGCGTTTTTTCAGTAAAATTCAACTGGTCCCCGCATGGCGCGTGGACGAATTCATTTAAACCGAATATACTCCATTATTATCGACAATGTTTCGCCATTTTTTTGGTACATCCATGATCCCATCGGTGAAAAACTTCTGTGGTTTCTGGTCGAAAAACTGAATCAAGTAGTTTTCACAGGCTTCTTTTGAAACCAACTTAATTCCATTGAGAGAGTTCTGCAGAGATCGAAACAGATGATAGTCAGAGGGTGCTATATCCGGAGTGTAAGGTGGGTGCATCAAAACTTCCCAACCAAACTCTCTCAATTTTTGACGGGTCATCAAAGAAGTGTGTGGTCGGGCGTTTTCATGATGGAAGACAACACCTTTCCTATTAATCAATTCGGGCCGTTTTCTTTCAATAGCCAGGCGTAATCTCTCTAGTTGTGCACAGTAGAGTTGAGAATCAATCGTCTGACCAGTTGGAAGTAGCTCGTAGTGGACGATTCCCCTCCAGTCCCACCATACACACAGCATCACTTTTTTTGGCGTCAATGTTGGCTTAGCGAACGCTTGTGACGGCTCACCATCCTTTATCCACGATCTTTTACGCTTCCGATTATCGTACGTAATCCATTTTTCATCTCCGGTTATTAAACGTTTCAGAAACGGCTCGATTTCATTCCGTTTCAGCAGCGCATCGCAGATGTTAATTCGGTCCATCATGTTTTTCACGCTCAACTCATGAGGAACCCATACGTCAAGCTTTTTTTTGTAACCAGCTTTGTGTAAATGGTTCAAAACAGTTTTGTGGTCAATGCCTAACTCCATGCCAATATCGACACTGCTGATATGCTTATCTTGTTGGACTTTTTCAAGAATTTCATCAGATTTTTCAGTGATTGGACGACCGGAGCGTGACTCATCTTTCACATTGAAATTTCCAGAACGAAAGCGAGCGAACCATTTCCGCGCAACAGATTTCGATAAAGTACCTTCACCGTACACAGCACAAATTTTATCACAAGCCTGCGCAGCGTTCTTCCCCTTATCATAATAATATTGCAGAATATAGCGAAATTTCTCATTATTCTTCTCCATTTTCAAGTGCGAATAACTTTCCAACCACTGCACCGATTACAATGTTTCTACGCTCAAACTAACGTTCGGAAGGTCATCTAAAAAACGAGCCGTCGGTGGTGTCGCTGTGACTTGTTGTTCTTTAGTTATCGGCAACCAATGCCATCTATCGGGAAAAACGCCACGAACTTTTTCCCAGACCCAATATTTCTTAAAAAGAAGACATAAATCTCTGATGACATATCTACTTTTTAGCAATTTCATATCCTTTATCAATTGTAAATAGTTCAAAGTCGAGTCGACTCCATAGCTCAGTAGTAACTCACTGGCCTATTATGCCAGGGGTCTCTCGACATATTTATAGCGGCCAGGAGTACTTCAACGATCTGTGTTGGGCCCGCTACTCTTCCTATCTTCGTAAATGATATTATAGATTGTGTAACATTGAATTTCTTTACTACATGTGGAAGATTTTTCGTTGTATTGGGAGTTTTGGAGATTGTGTACAAAGGGTACTAGGAAAGTTTTGCAATACAGCTTTGTTTATTTAATTTTTTCAAAGTAATTTCCTCTACACTCAATACACCCCTCCATCCTCCGAAACCAATCTTTAAATCAGTTCTGCCAAGTTTCACTAGGCAGTAAAGCACACTCGTTGTCCCAAGCCCGCAAAAGGTTCTCATCACTGGAAAACCGCCTTCCTTTTAGCTTCATTTTCACATGCGGAACAGTGCAAAGTCACAGGGAACAAGATTTGGACTGTAGGGAGGGTGCTCGAGAAGTTTCAATCCTGTCGTGGTCAAATATTCGATGCAGGCTTTGGCCCGGTGAGCTGGAGCATTATCGTGATGGAGGAACCACGTGTCCATTCTTGACTTTGGCCGCAGGTTCTTCATAGATCCAATGACTTTAGGCAGGCACTGTTCAGTGTACCACTTAGCTGTGACTGCCTTCTGTGTGTCCAAAACGACGCGTTCCGCAATTCCGCTCGATTTGAAAAATACAGCTATTTTCTTCTTTACAGATCGGGATTTTCTGACAGCTACGGGCGTGTCCTCATCATCAAAGACCCAAACTTTGTTTTGAGCTTCGGTCGGCACATCGTAATAGTACAGCCAAGTCTTGGCACCTGTCACGATGTTGTTCACATACCGAGATTGTCCTACATTAAACTTTTTTAACATCTTCCAGCACCAAGTCACATGTCGTGTCATCTGCTCTTCAGTCAGTCGATGCGACACCTAGAAAGACGAAAGATTCTTCACGTGCAAATGATCATGCAGAATCGAACCAATTGCTGGTGCATTTAGGCCTGAAGTGCCCTCTATCTGTTGGTAGGTCACTCGCCTGTCCTCGCCAAGCATTTTCCTCACAGTAGTAACATTTTCCTCCGTAACTGACGTTCGTGACCTTCCCGGCCTCTCAGCATCCTCCACAGTTAAATTTCCCCTTAGGATTTCTCCATACCACCTGAATATCGTTGTGCGATGTGGACAAATATCATCTAGTGCAAGAGTCATTTCTTCGAAGCACTGGTCTACGTTTAAACCACGCACGAAATTATAACGCAAAACTGCCCTTATTTCATTTCGTGACCACGATGCCATCGCAAGCACTTTACACTCTCACTGCTAATGAATAACTGAGCCCATCGACATGGCGCGGCGACTACTATGCACGTATGAACATATCTCAACATGCAGCAACAAGCAGCTTCTTACGATTCATTGTTGCGTCATATTGCAAAACTTTCCTAGTACCCTTTGTAACTAGAAAAGAACAATTTAAAGAATGAATACTATTCAATTTAAATGATTATAATTTATTACTTCCGGTGTAACCGGAAATAATTTGTGTCTACAAATTATTATTTTACTTCGATATATTCAATAATATTAATACTTACCATAAATTTTTAGAAATTTCAGGAATCAGTTGGCTATGGTAATTAAACAATTTTAAAGGAGTAATTGCATGAAAAAAAACCCGGCGTAGTTTATAAATTTTTTGGATGACATAGCTACACGTGCTCCCGTTTAACAAACGAAAATGTATGGAAAATATTTGTGAATGCTACTAAATAATAATTACCAACGCATATTTTGAACGAATACAATGTACTTTTATTGTAATGGTTAGGATAATTTGGATGTTTTCCTTTGAGAAAAGGCATACAATAAACTATAATTATTATATAACTTTAGCTTCCACCAATAAAATTACAAAATTACCCAACAATTGTACGTATGCATACATATATATTTGGTAGTAATATGGTAGGTTACATTAATCGAAAAGAAGTTTTTTGTATAATTACAGACGTAGTACTCGGAAGAGTTTGCTGGGGGTATATATAAATTAACAATAAGAAAAGTTCCATATCACGAATGATAAACATGACGGTTGTTTATAATGAACTTTAGTTATCGGAACTTGTATGGGAAAATTACCGCGGAATCGTTTATAATAATATTTTATGTACTTCTTTTTTTAATAGATATCAATGGATATATTTTCCATATTTAAAACAAAAACATGTATTAATACAAGTTTGTATTGCGAAGTGATTTGTTCTCCTTTATCTGGTACAATTCCGAATCCTATGATATTGCAAAATAAGTATATATAGCATCTTGTAAATAAACCAAAGCAACGTACATGAGATACCAGGAAAAGTAATAGAAATAAACACTTTATTTGATTGGTAAATTGGTAAAAGTCGTTCAATTATTGAGTTGGAAGATAAGTAGTTGTAGATTTCAGGTATAGATGGTTGTAGTAAAATTTTATATTTACTTATTGGAAAAGCCAAACCCATATAGTTATTTTGCAGGTGATACTTCGTTTATTACTTAATAGAAAATATTATGTCGAAAAATTGTGCAACTTTTATTTGTTTTTAGCCTTCATAATAAGGAAACAGTAGCTCTGCAACAGCAGAATACAAACTTTTCGATGAAAATGTCTTTCGAACTTATGAAAAATTCACATTTGGACTTGGCTTTTCAAGTTTTTTATTCTTTCTGGGTTAAACCAAGAGGGTTAGACAAACTTGTACTTACAAATCGTTTTCGACATTTGTTCATCTGTAATTATTTTTGAAAAATACTAAGTAGTAATATACCCCTTTGAAAAAATTGTTTTTTCATTAAAAAATTTCAAATTCAACTTTCCTAATGCATAAAATTGTAGTTCTGCATTAGCAGATTACAAACTTACTGCTTTTTTTAGAAAAGTTTTGCAAACTTTAGAAAATATTCATTTACACTTTCAAAGGCTCATATTTTGACTTAGGTTTTTTCAAGTTTTTTATACTTTCAGGATTAAGCTACAAGAGTTGGGTCAATTTTGAGTTCAAAATCGTTTTTAGGACCTTCGGAAAGTTCAGCACGACAACATTTATTAATCTGTAATAATTTTTAAAAATTGTTAATTTTTGCGAGTATACCCCTTTGAAAAAATTGAGTTTTTTGCCAAAATAAAAAGTTTTGAATTCAGGTATCGTAAGACGTAAAACAGAAGCTCTGAACAAACATTAGCACAAACTCGCTACTTTTTAACGCAAAGTCATTCAAACTTTAGAGAATATCTAGTTACAAATTGAAAAGTTCATATTTTGACTTAGGTTTTTTTAAGTTTTTTATACTCCTATGACCAAGCTAAAAGAGTTAGATACATTTTAGTTTCCAAATCGTTTTTAGGACCTTCGGAAAGTTCAGCACGGGAACATTTACTAATCTGTGATAATTTTTTAAAATTGTAAATTTTTGCGAGTATACCCCTTTGAAAAAATTGAGTTTTTTATCAAAATAAAAAGTTTCAAATTTACGTTTCGTAAGACGTAAAACAGAAGCTCTGAACAAACATTAGCACAAACTCGCTACTTTTTAACGCAAAGTCATTCAAACTTTAGAGAATATCTAGTTACAAATTGAAAAGTTCATATTTTGACTTAGGTTTTTTTAAGTTTTTTATACTCCTATGATCAAGCTAAAAGAGTTAGATACATTTTAGTTTCAAAATCGTTTTTAGGACCTTCGGAAAGTTCAGCACGGGAACATTTACTAATCTGTGATAATTTTTTAAAATTGTAAATTTTTGCGAGTATACCCCTTTGAAAAAATTGAGTTTTTTATCAAAATAAAAAGTTTCAAATTTACGTTTCGTAAGACGTAAAACAGAAGCTCTGAACAAACATTAGCACAAACTCGCTACTTTTTAATGCAATGTCATTCAAGCTTTAGAGAATATCTAGTTACAAATTGAAAAGTTCATATTTTGACTTAGGTTTTTTTAAGTTTTTTATACTCCTATGACCAAACTAAAAGAGTTAGATACATTTTAGTTTCCAAATCGTTTTTAGGACCTTCGGAAAGTTCAGCACGGGAACATTTACTAATCTATGATAATTTTTAAAAATTGTAAATTTTTGCGAGTATACCCCTTTGAAAAAATTGAGTTTTTTATCAAAATAAAAAGTTTCAAATTTACGTTTCGTAAGACGTAAAACAGAAGCTCTGAACAAACATTAGCACAAACTCGCTACTTTTTAATGCAATGTCATTCAAGTTTTAGAGAATATCTAGTTACACACACATTGACAAGTTCATATTTTGACTTAGGTTTTTTTAAGTTTTTTATACTCCTATGACCAAACTAAAAGAGTTAGATACATTTTAGTTTCCAAATCGTTTTTAGGACCTTCGGAAAGTTCAGCACGGGAACATTTACTAATCTGTTATAATTTTTAAAAATTGTAAATTTTTGCGAGTATACCCCTTTAAAAAAATTGAATTTTTCGTCAAAATAAAAAGTTTTGAATTCAAGTTTCGTAAGACGTAAAACAGAAGCTCTGAACAAACATTAGCACAAACTCGCTACTTTTTAACGCAAAGTCATTCAAATTTTAGAGAATATCTAGTTACAAGTTCATATTTTGACTTTGTTTTTTTCAAGTTTTTTATTCTCTCAGGATTAAGCCAAAAGAATTAGATAAATTTTTGTTTCAAAATCGTTTTTAGGACCTTCGGAAAGTTCAGCACAACATTTATTAATCTGTGATAATTTTTAAAAATTGCAAAATCGAAATTTGAAAAAATTGAGTTTTTACCAAAATAAAATGTTACAAATTCGGCCGTCCTAATAGATACGACAATAGTTCTGCACCATCAGAATACAAACTGCTTCAGCAAAGTTATGCAAACTTTAGAAAATATTCATTTACACTTTCAAAAGCTCACATTTTGACTTAGGTAATCAAGCTCTTTATCCCTTCAGAACTAAGCTAAAAAAGTTATATAAATTTTGACTTCAAAATCGTTTTTAGGATCTTCGAAAATATCAGCAAGAGTAGTTTCGTTAACTTATAATAATTTTTGCAAAATACAAAGTGTACCCCTTCGAAAAAAATGAGTTTTATTCCAAAATAAAAAGTTTTGAATTCAGCTATCATAATACGTAAAACAATAGATCTGCATCAACAGCTTACAAACTCACTACTTTTTGAAACAAAGTCATACAAACTTTAGAGAATATTTATATTATATTTGCCCAAAAATATTTACAAAGCCAGAATAGACTAATTACCAATTTGACGTTTGAAAATACGTAGATTTTTCTAATTTACAACGCCGGAAATGAACAATTTTCAGTTTGGCATAAATAATGCAGATATAAAGATTAACTGTCTGGAACATTGTGTAATCTTACAATTTATGGAAGCATGTGAATGCAATTTTTGTCTGGCCCAAATTTGTTTTATATTCCTTTTATACTAGAATGTCAGAGGCATAAAACGTGATGTACTATTGTCACGTGAGAACTGTTAAAATTGACTCGTCTGATTTTCCTAGAATATAAATTAAGATAGGCTCCTTGTTTGCACTATTTTATAGTTAATTGACAAACTTTACGATGTAATAAAGTGTCGTCCTACACTTAGAAACAATTAAGTTTCTCAGAATTAAATATGTCTTTATTACAGGTGATTCACAAGCAACAGCACATTAAACAAATTCATCTTTATTAAATAAAATGTTTTATTATTATTAAAAAAGTATACAATAAATAATATGAGTATAATAATTATATATAGGTGTCAGTGATTTGTAAATTATTTAGCATACTGTCCTTGTCTAAATCGTATTTTTCCAACAGCACAAGCAATAATCTAGCCCTCCTAATACAAGTTTGTTCGTAATCGGATCTGGGTTCCAAAGCCGTAGCAGCACGCAAATAATACCTTGCCCTAAAAAACTGTTTCATTTTCAAACAGGTCTTCCCCAAAATGTACAAAATTGGTATGTAATAATCGTTGTTTTGCATTTCCGCCGCTCTGACCAGATACTCGTACGCTTCATCGAAAGTGGAATGTGGAGGTTCGACGTATAAAGTTTTGGCGATTAACCTTTGGAACCAAGTTAGCCTACTCATTTCGTAACACCATTTTCCCAAGATGTACAGGGTGGCCATATCGTTTGGTTGTAAATCTAAGGCTTTTTCTAAATACATTTTTATAGTTTCGAAAGATTTCACTTTTTCCACCAGACCATCTAATCCACATTTGGCGTCCGTTAAGATGGCTAACCATTTGTAAATATTAGGATTGTTTCTTTCTGGAAGAAAACATGGAGAATATTTACTGAATACTGGAACACACTTTAAAATCTTACAATATTAACAATAACATAGAAAAAAAAGTCTGGAAGAATTACTAAGGAAGATAAATTTTAGGACAATAAAGTTTGAAACATTGAAGATTTGGCTATGGAATTTCATTCACAAGAAAGATAATAAAATTACAAGCATACGTTACTGACTGAGATAGGTGCACTAATCCATAAAGAGTAATAGAAAAAAAAATTATTTCTATTTAAAACAAAAGTAAGGCGACGTTCTTGTAGGTAACGAAAAACGTAGGAACCCTTGCAATTATATATTATTATTGGTCAAAAAATGCGATACTTAAAGAAAAATTTACAAGGTACTATGTAAATATGTGTATATAGAAATCTTTGTGTGAGAAAAACAATTAGTAAGACTTTCTATACTTTGAAATTGAACATTTAAAGTCCAAAATATTTCAATAGAAACCTGGTCATCGCCATGAATTCGTCCAGAGTTTCGTAAAAATATATAAAAATTGACATCAGGTAGAACATAGCATCAATTAGCAAACTTAGTTCGTTTTAGGATTGCGGGTGTAAGACTGCTTGACAAATGCTGAAATGAAGAAATAAGAGGAAAACTGGGAATGAAACCGATGACCCAAAGAATAAAGGAAAACGCATTGCGTTGGTATGGGCACCTAAAACAAAGGGTACTAGGAAAGTTTAGCAAAATGACGCAACAATGAATCGTGCTTGTTGCTGCATGTTGAGACATGTTCATACGTGCATAGTAACCGCCGCGCCATGTTGATGGGCTCAGTTATGCATTAACAGTGAGAGTGTAAAGTGCTTGCGTAGGCATCGTGGCCACGAAATGAGATAAGGGCAGTTTTGCGTTACAATGTCGTGCGTGGTTTAAACATAGACCAGTGCTTCGAAGAAATGACTCTTGCATTAAGTGATGTTTCTCCACATCGGACAACGATATTCAGGTGATATCGAGAATTCCAAAGCAAAATGCTTGGCGAGGACAGGCGAGTGACCTACCAACAGATAGAGGGTACTTCAGGCCTGAATGCACCAGCAATTCTTTCGATTCTGCATGATCATTTGCACGTGAAGGAACTTTGTTCTCTCTGGGTGTCGCATCGACTGACCGAAGAGCAGATGACACGACGTGTGACTTGGTGCCGGAAGATGCTAAAAAAGTTTAATAAGGAACAATCTCGGTATGTGAACAACATCGTAACAGGTGACGAGACTTGGCTGTACTATTACAATATGCTGACCAAAGCTCAAAACAAAGTTTCGGTCTTTGATGATGAGGACACACCCGTAGTTGTCAGAAAATCCCGATCTGTAAAGAAGAAAATAGCTGTATTTTTCAAATCGAGCGGAATTGTGGAACGCGTCGTTTTGGATACACAGAAGGCAGTCACAGCTAAGTGGTACACTGAACAGTGCCTGCCTAAAGCCATTGGATCTATGAAGAACCTGCGACCAAAGTCAAGAATGGACACCTGGTTCCTTCATCACGATAATGCTCCAGCTCACCGCGCCAAAGCCTGCATCGAATATTTGACCACGACACGATTGAAACTTCTCGAGCACCCTCCCTACAGTCCAGATCTTGCTCCCTGCGATTTTGCACTGTTCCCACATGTGAAGATGAAGCTAAAAGTGAGGCGGTTTTCCAATGATGAGGACCTTCTGCGGGCTTGGGACAACAAGTGTGCTTTATTCCCTAGTGAAAGCCGAACTGGTTTAAAGATTGGTTTCGGAGGATGGAGAGGTGTAGTGAGTGTAGAGGAAATTACTTTGAAAAAATTAAATAAACAGAGCTGTATTGCAAAACTTTCCTAGTACCCTTTGTAATATGTACAATAATTGCAAAGGAAGTCCAACCTCTGACTAAGACCACAACAAGTTATGTAACCAATGCAAATTTATGATCTTATCCTGTACACGCAAATACGACGATATATCGATCAAAATTTATCGATTAAATTGTAAAACTCTTTCAATCAACACGGTACGATAATTAATCTTGGTATTTTAATTACTCCACAAATCACTCATTCAATCCGAGTGAAGAAATTGCAAAAAAATACGTTAGTCAAAGTCTATAGAAGAATTACTCGAAGTACATTTCTTTAAATTTAATCCAAATCCGGTTTCTTTCAACTATCAATTGTTAATGGAGAATGTTTGAAATATCGCACAATTTCTGTTACAAATTACATACAATCTGGAAGATTTATTTGTAAAATAAGAAATTCTCGAAAAAAGAAAAAGATTTGGTGAAATAAAGTGATCAAAATCCAGACCTAATTATACCCTTACATGTAATTTGAATTGTGATTTTCTTTGTCCTATACAACATGCTAAAAATATATCATTCTATATGCTACGTTATACTTTCATTGTTACTTACCTAAAGTCAAAGCTAAATTAATTAAATTATAAGCTTCCGATATCATTTCTTCTCTCATCTCAGCATTAATATTCGGACTGGCCGACATCCTAAATAAAGTTCGACACACCCTCCATTGCACTTCCGGATTGCCATTGTACTTCAATCTGTTTAAGATCTCGTACACCCCCATATAATCGCCTTTCTCGTACAGCCTGTCCGCCTCCTCTATAATGTCCATTGTCGTCATCTTCATCCAATAGAGATCCGCCTTCGTCTGGTCCTTCGATTTGATCCATCTGTTGTAAAAGGCGTAGGGATCTATCCAGAAACTGAAGGATAATAACGGAAACAAAACAGACTTAGTGGAATGTCCGCAGAATCGCTGATAGCCGGCTAAGTATAATTGTTTGCAAGTGTTGAAAAACGTTTTGAATTTGGCGACCATAATTTCGTGAATTCAAGCCCCTGGAAAGGAAAATTCTGCAAGGTCAGAAAAAAAGAGCTGCCACAAATGACATTGTCTAAATTGTCAATAGATTTGCGCAACAAAAAAAAACAAGTGTAGATATGTATTTACAGATGGGCACTAATCAAATATAAAAAATAAACAGAATAAAAAGCTAGTGAAAAGATCCAACGTAATCTATGGATGTGCGTAGATAGAAGGATTTGGAAAATTTCTGGATCAGATATTAATTCTATACTTTCGGAGTGTTTTTTTATATTTATTGTTGAACGTTTATAGATAATGTTTGACCATAACTAAAATTAAAATAAATTACACAATATAAACTATTGATAATCAATCATTAGATCTAGCTTGTGATTGTTAAATATTTCAAAGATATCACTCACAATATACTACTGTGAGCAAAAAATAGTAAGACTTTGTTCATAATTTTTAAATTCTTAATTTATTCTTCCAAATCCCCCTGGCCCCAATACACTTGTGCCAATGTTTCTTCCAATTCTCGAAACAGTTGTTAAAGTCAATTTCAGAAATAGCCTTCAATGCGCGTAGCGATTCACGTTGACATGTCTTCAATTCAGTCAAAACGGTTTCCCCGGAGCGGTCGCTTGAGTTTGCTGAATAGCCAGAAGTCACACGGAGCTAAATCAGGCGAATACGGTGGTTGCGGCACGATATTGGTTGAAAATTTGGCGAAGAACTCACGAAGAATTAATGCAGTATGCGACGGTGCATTATCGTGGTGCAAAAACCAAGAGTTGTCGGCCCATAATTCTGGCCTCTTTTTACGAATAGCATTGCGCAAACGACGCATAACACTCAAATAGTATTCTTTGTTGACAGTTTGGCCGGTCGGAAGGAATTCGGAGTGCACCACATCTCGATTATCGAAGAAAACTGTCAACATAGCCTTGATTTTTGACATGCTTTGACATGGTTTTTTGAGCTTCGGCTCACCTTTGATACGATATTCGGCCGATTGATCGTCTGTTTCCGGGTCATAAGCGTAGATCCAAGTCTCATCTCCAGTTATGATGCCTTTCATTTTGTGTTGATAGTCGGAAAGCATTGTTTCACAGACGTCAACGAAAAAATTGAGAGATTTTGGAACAAATCGTGCTTTCACTTTTCTTAGGCCCAAATGATCTTTCAAAATGGTTTTCACTGATCCTTCCGATATTCCAATGATGCCAGTAAGGTCTCTGACTGTTAATCGTCGATTCCCAAGCACCAATTCCTTGATTCTATTGACGTGTTGATCATCAGTTGATGTTGATGGCCGTCCTGGACGTGGTTCGTCATCAACGCGTTCTCGACCCTCTTCGAATAATTTGTACCAATCAAAAACACTTGCTCGCGACAAACAATTATCACCGAAGGCCTTTTGCAACGTTCTGAACGTTTCGGCACCAGAAATTTGATTCCGTACACAAAATTTAATGGAACTTCTTTGTTGAATAATTTCACTCATTGTAAAAATCGCCCCGAATGCACTTTTGTACTTCAGAAAGGCTCCACTTTTAACAAAACTGTTCAATTATTTTAATATTGTGGTTTCGTTTCTTATTATTTACATATTATAGATATATTTGACTAAAATCGACGATAAATATTTTTAACAACCTCTAATACAATTTTTTTTTATTGCCTCGTTACGTATTTTATTATCCAATAGTTGTACATAATATTTTGATCAAATTTTGCAGCCTATGTAAGTAAAACATTATTCGTCTCCTAATTCGAATTGTAAATGTAGTTGGCTTTAGTTACTTTTGCGATTTACATATTAATTTAAATAAAAAAGACGCAACTAACCGAAATATCTTATCTTGTATTTGCCAAATTTTTTTACACGTAATATTAACTGTTTACACAAGCGTTCATAAATAATACAATTTTCCATTTTTGATTTCAAAGAAAAATATTCAAAATGCAATTATTTTTAATTTCCAATATACATACACATATGTGTACTTACACCGCGGGCCAAAAGTTTAAGACCACGTTTTAAAAAATAGAATTACGAATTAAGCAATTTAAAATTTTGATTTATTCGTATCTGTAAATATACAAAGCATAAACAGGAAACCCGACACAAAATTTATTACCTTAATTAATATAAATAAAAAACAATATAAAATCCGTCTAGTTAACAACAGGAAGTTTACATTACAATAATATTTATGAAAAATAAATAAAAACACGTAGTGACTTCATTTAACACGGTGGTAATGAAAAAAACATGCACACAAATAAGAATCGGTAAGCTTTCAAAAAATATCTGAATATAATCCTTGTATTGGGTTGGCAACTAAGTACTTTCGGTCTTTACTGATAGAGAGCGTTGCTTTATTTTTTGTATAACGTATGTTAGTGCTGTACTTTAGCGTTTGTCGCGTGATACTAGTCACATTGACGTAACTTCAGAAGCAAGTAGTGCGTGATTTTTATTGAAGCTATTAGTTGTGGGTTAATTTTAAATGGAGTGCAGAAACGAACATTTTCGACATATTTTACTATTTTATTTCCGTAAAGGAAAGAAAGCTGCTGCGGCTCACAAAAAGATATGTGAAGTTTATGGTGCTAATTGCTTAACAGAGCGCACGTGTCAGAATTGGTATAAAAAATTCCGTTCTGGAGATTTTTCCCTCAAAAATGAGCAACGTTCTGGTCGGCCTACTGAAGTTGATGATGACCAAATCAAAGTCATAATTGAAGAGGATCGTCATATAACTGTTCGAGAGGTTGCGGAGAGGCTACGTGTATCGCACACAATTGAAAAACATTTAAAATGTCTTGGGCTAGTTAAGAAGCTTGATATTTGTGTACCTCACGAATTGAAAGAAATTCATTTAACACAAAGAATCAACTTTTGCGATATGCACCTTAGACGAAATGAAACCGACCCTTTCTTAAAAAGAATCATCACTGGTGATGAAAAATGGGTCCTGTATAGTAACATAGTTCGAAAACGATCATAGAGCAAACACGATAAACCAGCTCAAACCACATCGAAGGCTGAATTGCATCCAAAAAAGATCATACTGTCAGTTTGGTGGGATTACAAAGGTGTTTGTTTTTTGAGCTGCTTCCAAGGAACCAAACGATCAATTCTGATGTTTACTGTCAACAATTAATAAAACTGGATGAAGCAATCAAAGAAAAACGGCCAGAATTGTCAAATCGGAAAGGTGTAGTTTTCCACCAAGATAATGCAAGGCCTCACACATCTTTGGCAACTCATGGGAAACTATTGGAGCTTGGCTGGGAAGTGATGCCACATCCCCATATAGCCCTGATATAGCACCATTTGATTACCATTTATTTCGAAGTTTGCAGAATTCTTTGAATGGTAAAACTTTCACAAATGACGATGACCTTCACTCGCACCTGGTTCAGTTTTTTGTTGATAAGGATCAGAAATTTTATGAGCGCGGAATCATGCAGCTGAAAGAAAGATGGCGAAAGGTCATTGAGCAAAATGGAAAATACATAATTGATTAAAAACTATTCTTTGTTTAAAAAAAAAGTGTTTCATTTTATACTACAAAACCGAAAGTACTTAGTAGCCAACCCAATAATTATACATGTAGAGATATCTATTAAAACGCAAACACTACGTACTTTAAATATAAACAATGATAATTCCAAATATAACGTAACACTTGAATTACGCAAAGGTACTGCATCACAGTCCGTAGTATACCATATTATTTATTCAGAAGTGAGAAATATTTTTGATAAATTCTTGATGAGTCCAACATCCCAAACAGTTTCAATTTACACTACACTTAAAATGAACTAAATAAACCGAATGATTCCAACGTTCGAAATTCTCTTTGGAAACGTTTTAATGAACACAATACTGTGGTAAATAATTACATTGTATTTTTTCGGGTAAATATTCTAAAATTTATATTGCTAATATGTACAGGACATATTAATAACCAGTCACGCTTTACTGATGTTGTAAGTACATTGAGATACAAATGGTCACGCCATGTGTATTTGTTTGTCTATAGACATGTAAGTAATCGCAGATTTACTCAGGTGAAATGCTGTATTTCCTTTATTAATGACTTTATTGTTGATATTACTCTCTAATTTACAATAAAAATACCAGCATATTTTTAAGACCGGTAGAAAAACACTTTTTTTAACGGAAAAAAGAATACAAATCGATTTTATTTTGATTCTCCGCTTTTTGTACAATTGGAAGAAATTTTTGAATTAGTACTTTCGGTGAATACATGTATGTATACACTACCGGCCTTAGAAATATGAACGTTTGATATCATGTAAATAACAATAAAAGTTGTGGTTGATTAACTTGATCAGTTGATAAGTATATAACTCCTTTCCACATTAATTTTCGTATTCTGTATACGTATTTCGACAACTAAATTGTCATCATCAGCAGATGACTTAATAACGTATACAGAATACGAAAATTAATGTAGAAAGGGGTTATATATCAACCTTAAGGGATTAAAAAAAACAATAAAAGTATAGTGAAATTTGAAAAAAAAACTTATCTTTAAGTAATATATGTATATTTAAGATCAGTCAAAAACACTTTTTCAATGGAAAAAAGGATATAAACCGATTTTATTTTGATTCTCCGCTTTTTGTACAATTGGAAGAAATTTTTGAATTAGCATTTTTGGTGAATATATGTATGTATACACTACCGGTTATAGAAATATAAACATTTAATATCATGTAAATAATAACTGAATAAGACAAACTGAAAACAAAATTAAATGGTAAAATATATAAGATATAATGTAAAATTCAGTCCGACACCGCAGGGTAAAAGGACAGGATTAAATAAAAAAAATAAAAAAATACATAACAATAAATGTTGTGGTTGATTAACTTAATCAGTTGATAAGTATATAACCCCTTTCCACATTAATTTCCGTAATTCTGTATACGTATTTCGACAACTAAATTGTCATCATCAGCAGATGACTTAATAACGTATACAGAATACGAAAATTAATGTAGAAAGGAGTTATATATCAACCAAAAACAATAAAAGTATAGTGAAATTTGAAAATAAACCTTATCTTTAAGTGTAAAAAGTGTAAAAATGTAAAATTTAATTCATTTACTTATTCAAACTAAATTTATAATTAATGAAAATAAATTTTATATTATTATAAATGTACAAAATAGTGATTCAAAAGAAGGTATTTGAACGTCTTATATATAGAACATGCAGTGGAAACACCATCCTTATGGTTAGGAGCACCAACTCAGAAATATTCACAAGGAAAGACGTAGGGTTGTTCTCACATCATAACGGGTGGGCCATCTATCGGTTTAAATTTGAACCACCAGTTATTTCGAATCTGGCAATACTTACGCATTCTATTCTGTCACAAAATTCAGTATATTATCTCGACTGAACGAAATGAATCGATGTACGCTTGAGCAACATTGGGATTTATTGGGAATTTATTTCCAAAACAGAGAAGATCGGTCGGAAATTGCACGAAAATGTCATACAAAATTTGGTCGCAGAGAAGGACCAACAGTGCACGGTATACGCAAGTTTATTGCTGAAGTTCGTGAAACTGGTTTCATTGTTGATGCGCCAAGACGTGAGCGTGCTCGTACAGTGCGTACACCCGAAAATATCGAAGCTATAGCTGAGAGTGTGCGTGAGAATCCATCAACATCAACTCGTCATCACTCTCAAGAATTGAACATTTCACGCACTAGTTTACGTCGAATTTGGCGAAAAGACCTCGGTATGACGCCTTACAAACTTCAATTGGTTCAAGAGTTGAAGCCGCATGACCATCCGAGACCAACGAGAAACTACACGATGATGTCGGTTTTGCCAAAAAAATCATCTTTTCGGATGAAGCTCATTTGCATCTTGGTGGGTACGTTAGCAAGCTAAATTGTCGTATTCGGGGCTCAGAAAAGCCACACGTGGTCTTACAGAAGCCAATGCACCCATTACGAGTGACTGTTTGGTGCGGCTTGTGGAGCGGAGGCCTCATTGGCCCATATTTCTTTGAAAATGAGGACGGCGCAACCATTACGGTCAATGGGGACACCTATCGCACCATGATAACCGATTTTTTTGTGCCCGCTCTTCATGGTATTGATGTGAACGATGTTGGGTTTCAACGGGATGGTGCAACTTGCCACACATCTCATGCCACAATCGAGTTATTGCATGAAACGTTTGATGACCGTTTAATTATCCGAAATGGAACAATTGTACTTCACAACAAAAATATAAATTTGGCAAAATGTCAAACCGTTTTTGTTTTATTGCATTTTTAAATTTAATCTTTTAAATGGCCTACCTGTTATAAAATGCTTTACTCAACTGGATAAGTCGTAGTTGTATATAAAATTTAAATGATATAAATATTTTGTTTTTAATCATTTTAACTAATTTCTTTAGTACACACCCTAACGGCAATAAACAATATTAAAAACTGTCTTGGCTGGGATTAGTTAATAAAATCCCTACTGACGAAACTCTTTACAATTTTAATTTAACGCCTTCCTTCTATTATTAAGAAAATAGATCCCTTATCGAGTTTTAATTTTGTTTAGTCTAGTCGTCAACTGTTGTAATTTTATACCAGCGACTTATTCTCACCGCTTTGTAAACAAAAGACACACTTAAAATTGCGTATTAGATGTTTACAGACCTGACCTATCTAGAATTAAACATACGCCATTGGCTAAAAGATGCAAGTAATTCAAACAACATATTTTTTTGTTAGGTGCTACTTCTGGACGCAAATAGAAACAAATAATAATGTCACGGAATTTGATAGAAATAATAAATAAATAAATAATTTTTTAAATAAATAATTTACAAACTTACTACTTAAAAAATGTAATAATGAAAAAAAACCCAAAACATGTGTTGCCAAAAGCTACAACACGCTGCATACGTTAGAAACGAAGAATAATATCTTCGCTTCTAATATTGGGTTGGCAACTAAGTACTTTCGGTTTTTACTGATAGAGAGCGTTGCTTTATTTTTTGTATAACGTATGTTAGTGTTGTACTTTACCGTTTGTCGCGTGATACTAGTCACATTGACGTAACTTCAGAAGCAAGTAGTGTGTGATTTTTATTAAAGCTATTACTTGTGGGTTAATTTTAAATGGAGTGCAGAAACGAACATTTTCGACATATTTTACTATTTTATTTCCGTAAAGGAAAGAAGACTGCTGCGGCTCACAAAAAGATATGTGAAGTTTATGGTGCTAATTGCTTAACAGAGCGCACGTGTCAGAATTGGTATAAAAAATTCCGTTCTGGAGATTTTTCCCTCAAAGATGAGCAACGTTCTGGTCGGCCTACTGAAGTTGATGATGACCAAATCAAAGTCATAATTGAAGAGGATCATCATATAACTGTTCGAGAGATTGCGGAGAGGCTACATGTATCGCACACAACAATTGAAAAACTTTTAAAATGTCTTGGGCTAGTTAAGAAGCTTGATATTTGAGTACCTCACGAATTGAAAGAAATTCATTTAACACAAAGAATCAACTTTTGCGATATGCACCTTAGACGAAATGAAACCGACCCTTCCTTAAAAAGAATCATCACACATTGAAAAATGGGTCCTGTACAGTAACATAGTTCGAAAACGATCATGGAGCAAATACGATAAACCAGCTCAAACCACATCGAAAGCTGAATTGCATCCAAAAAAGATCATGCTGTCAGTTTGGTGGGATTACAAAGGTGTTGTGTTTTTGAGCTGCTTCCAAGGAACCAAACGATCAATTCTGATGTTTACTGTCAACAATTAATAAAACTGGAGGAACCAATCAAAGAAAAACGGCTAGAATTGTCAAATTGGAAAGGCGTAGTTTTCCACTAAGATAATGCAAGGCCTCACACATCTTTGGCAACTAGTGGGAAACTATCGGAGCTTGGCTGGGAAGTGATACTACATCCCCCATACAGCCCTGATCTAGCACCATCTGATTGCCATTTATTTCGAAGTTTGCAAAATTCTTTGAATGGTAAAACTTTCACAAATGACGATGACCTTCACTCGCACCTGGTTCAGTTTTTTGCTGATAAGAACCAGAAATTTTATGAGCGCGGAATCATGCAGCTGAAAGAAAGATGGCAAAAGGTCATTGAGCAAAATGGAAAAAAAAATTTGTTTTATTTTATACTACAAAACCGAAAGTACTTAGTTGCCAACCCAATATTATGGTCTGGGGGTGTTTCTCATGGATTGGCGTAGGTCCATTATATCGCATAGATAATACAATGAACGCAGTGGGGTACAGAAGCATTTTGCAAAATATTATGCTTCCTTATGCTCGTGAAGAAATGCCATTGCTTTGGGTTTTTCAACAGGATAATGACCCAAAGCATACTTCTTCCTTAGTCAAGAATTGGTTCAGAGAAAACAACGTCCACCTTTTAAGTTGGCCTAGTCAATCCCCCGACCTGAACCCCATAGAAAATCTTTGGGGTGATCTTAAACAAAAATTAGCGAAGGAAACTTTCAAAAATAAAGATGATCTGTGGGAGAAAACCAAGAAAGCATGGTACGAAATTACACCTGAAACTTGCCAAAAACTAACATCCAGTATGGCAAACAGAACGAAGAAAGTGGCACAAAATAGAGGTGGTTATTCTGGATACTAATCCGTTTTTGATCTTCAAAAATAATTTATTAAAAATAAAAGAATACTGTTATTAATTTTTTAGTATTACTGAAATATACCTATGATTATGAGCAGCAATTGAGTTACCTTATGTTCAAAGATAACCTGTTTTTGGTTGTTGTTTACATTATTTGCGTTATTTGTTAAATTTTAAACTTTTGGGATTATAAAGAATAAATATGAATTTTTTTTTAGTTAAAGTGTACCTATTATAATGATCATATGTGTATATACAACCACGCTCAGATGTATTAGACACCCCAGGTAAAAACCATTATTCTCGGTATTATCCAAGTCTGACGGAAATTAACCGTAAAAATAGTTAATGGTATTTACAGAAATGCGTTTTTGAATACCCTAGTTAATTCCCTATTGAAAAGAATAGGTGGAAAGGGGAAATTGTGGATTTTAGAAATTTAGTGTCATTCTAGCAGTGTGTGAGCAACGTGCGTTTGTGAGTTTGTGGTAGAGATCAATTAGATTATCCTATTTTTTCAGGTTGTGTCAGTTATTTGTTGAATAAAAATGCCTAAAACACGCGAGTTGTCGGTAGGGGAACGCGCCCAAATAGTGCTACTGTATTCCCAAAAGTTATCAATAACTGCAATTGCAAAAAAAAAATGTTCGCGATGTGCAGTCCGTACAACCATTAGTCGCTATCAGGAGAGTGGGTCGTTTGTTAACAGACCAAAAAATGGCAGAAAACCCTGTACCTCGATTAGAGAAGACAGAATTTTACAAAGACTGGCTCTCAGTGATAGGAAAAAATCGTCGAAACAGCTCGCCAGTGAGCTGAAACAGCGTTATCGCGTAACAGTTTCTGCGCAAACAGTGAGAAGGCGTCTCCAGCGTGCTGGTTTACGAGGGTGTAAAGCGCGACGTAAACCGCTTTTAACTGACGCTCATAAAAAGAAGCGGTATTTATGGGCCAAACAACATGAAAATTGGACAATCGAGAAGTGGTCGAAGATTCTTTGGTCTGATGAATCGAATATCAAGGTATGTAAGTACATTTTCATGACTAATATTCTTATCGTTGTATGCAATTCAGTCTACATGTGACATTAAACAAAATTAATCCTGTCTAAGTGCTAACTTTCTTCTTTTGCCTGGCAGCTTTGGGGACTACCTGGGACGCTATACGTTCGGCATAGGCAAGGGGAAGCTTATGAACCACAATGTACCATTCCCACAGTAAAATTTGGAGGTGGTAGTATCATGGTTTGGGGTTGTATGTCAGCATACGTTGTTGGAGAAATGTACCTGTGCGATGGACGGATGAATAGCCAATGTTATTTAGCCATGTTGGAGGAAGTATTAGAACCGTCTGTGCTAAAACTATTCGACCAGGATATTCCACAATACATTTTTCAGCAAGATAATGCGCCCTGCCACAAATCGGGAGCTGTAATGCGTTGGTTCGACTAAAACACAGTGGAGGTATTGGATTGGCCGCCACAAAGTCCCGATTTGTCGCCCATTGAAAATTTGTGGCGTATCTTAAAAACTAAGATCACGGAACATAAATGCCTGTCAAAAGCAGAATTATCAACAAAAATTCGCGAAATATGGGCTGTAATACCACCGGCAGAGTGTTACAATTTAGTAGCAAGTATGCCTCGACGAGTGCGAGCTGTCATTAAGGCCAAGGACGGAGCGACAAAATATTGATAAATTGTACTATATTACTCAATAACACTTTGTACATAATTTTCACAACAGTTTTATTTTCCTCACCTCTCTTTTCACTAAACTATATAAACTATATATGTATGTATGTACATAAATTCGTAAGGTGTCTAATACATTTGAGCATGGTTGTATATACATATATATATGTAAAACTATTGAAGATAATAAATAAGTTGAAAAAGAGGGACCTCTCATCCGAAATGTCGTTAATATAAATTAAATATTTATTAACTCAACGGTCGGAACTCCAAATAAAAAAGGAATAAAACTTATTATTAAGAACAAAACTGCTAACATATTAAAAATGAAAAGAATACGTAAAGTTGTAGTACAAAGTAATTAAATTTGGACATACAAATACAACTAAACCAGTAATTATTGTGTTAATTACTTACGGAAAAAAAGTGAACAAATATCTATGATCGACAGTGTATATAAAAGTTCGGTCCAATCAAAGCCTACCACGCGTTTATCTAAACTACAGGAAAGATAAAGTCAAGCAGTGCATGTACATTAAAAATTTATAAATGACCATTCGAAATGATAAAACATCGGAACGTACATATGTGGGATACGGAAAAAAAAACAAAGAAAAACGTAAAACAATAAAAATGTCTACCTAAGAAAATCGGATAAGCGAAATACATAAATACTTACGATTTGAATTCGTTAATTTATAAATATAGATTCGGTTGTACTTTGCTATGCGTGTTTATGTGTTAGTAACACCAGTATCAAGTATAATTATCGAAACAACAAATACAAACACACCATCTGGCTAACATTACCGAAATACAAATTAGATAACGACTGTGTTGTAGTTCGTCAGTAGGAACGCCTTGTAAAATGGCCATTGAAATCATGAGACTCTCTTAACTAAATGGATATTGAATAATTAGATTTTGTATAGTTTCTGAAGTCGAACGAATGGGTTCACAGTTTCGTTTCTTTAACGCAGGCAACATGGAAATATATTTTGAAGTGTATTTCTTAATATTTAAGTGTTAAGTTTTGTAAATTGTAGAGTTCAGGGTCGGTTTAACGAATGAAAAATTATAGAAAAAGCGGATTATTCAATATAAAAATTATTATATGATTAATTACATATTTATTTACAATTAACTAAGTTTATATTATTAATATTTGAAGCTGACTCATTTGAAGGACTACAAACGTAATCTAAAATTAATGCAAAAACTGATCAAGTAAAAAATGTTAATGAATCATACCTGTAGTGTAAATGTAATAATAAAAATATTTAAATAAGTACATTTCTTTTTGGAAATACTATTTGTCATCATTGTAACACAAGTATATATACAGCGTGTTTACGCTTCTATAGCTAGAATTAAAAAAATTCTAGGCTTATAATTCAATTTTTAATGCAATTTCAAGTTAAAAGAGCCCTTTAACGACTTCCTAATGTTTGAATATACTAAAAAGTTTATAATAGTGCTGAACTGCGACTTGATGATGTATTTTTATAGTATAAAGGGTTTTCCAATAAGGACTTGATAACTTTTTTTCAAAATAAAATGCAGACCATTTGAGATATTTCAAAAATTTTATTATCGGGTTGAAGTACAATCAAAATATTTATGAATGGAACTCGACTTCGTTCATATGGCCACCGCGGGCACGTTTGCAGCGGTCGATTCGTTGGACCCAATTTTCGATGACTCGGCCACACAATTCGGCCGAAACGGCTGCTATTTCGTGTTCAATGTTGGCTCTGAGCTCTTCCAACGTTGTCGGCTTGTTGGCATAGACCAATGACTTGACGTAGCCCCAAAGAAAAAAGTCTAGAGGCGTTAAATCGCACGAACGAGGCGAAACAAGATCAAACGACTAAAGTGGGCTAAAGAACATAAGAATTGGACGACTGATCAGTGGAATAATGTGTTGTGGATAGACGAATCGAAGTTTGAACTTTTCGGTAGTAAAAGGCGAATATTTGTAAGAAGATCCGCAGGAGAAAGAGTACTGCCAGAATGTATTGCGCCTACCATAAAACATGGAGGAGGTTCAGTAATGATTTGGGTGTGTTTTGATGGAAGATCTGTAGGCGATTTCGTCAAAATTGAGGGAATCCTAAGAAAAGAAGGCTACAAGGAAATTTTAGAAAATAACGCTGTTCGTTCAGGACTAAGGATTCTCGGCGAAAACTTTGTATTTCAAAGTCCTGATCTCAACCCAATAGAGCTTCTTTGGGAAGAATTGGACCGGAAGGTTCGAGAAGGTGCTCTATCACCCACCACTGTACTGTGGGAACAACTTCAAGAAGCCTGGGCACAAATTACAGAAGATACACTGCAAAAATTAATTGAAAGGATGCCGCGGTTATGTGCCGCAAATATCAAAAATAAAGGTGGGCACATTGATGAGAGCAAAATTTAATAATAATTAATGATAAAGTTTTTATATAAGAAAAATGTAACTATTTTATGTTTATTTTACACTATTGTATTGGTACAATAAATAAATTTTCAGTGCACATTTGATAGTTTAATAATTTTGGCTAAAACTAAGGGTGGGCAAATAAATATGACCGGTAGTGTAAGTATATATTGATCATACATACAATAAAATACATATCGCTAAGCACATATTACATCTGTGTCGTAATAATCGGACACGTCTTTGTCTTAGTAAATGACCCTGTAATTCAGACACGTTACGTCTCTGTCAAAATTCACTTCCTGGTTGTTCGTTAATGTTTCAAAAGTCTCTCAAACGCACAGTGAAAATTTAGCCCAGGACATTTCAAATATTACACTTTGTGAGTCATCAAAAAACAAGCGTGGTATTTGAAGGTGAAATAGAACGACCGATTACATTTAACGTTTTCAGATGGCGCTGCTTGTCCGAGAAATTCCGAAATTAATGTGTGCTGTTGGTTGGCGTTTTTCAAAGGCGGAAATATTAATATGTGATTATGTAATGGAACAGAATCATTAATAATTAATGCAATTGAATTTCTGTTCCCCCATTTGCATTATTCGTACCTCAAAAATAGACTAAAATGATATTTCTTCGCGACATGTCGTTTAAATAAAAGTAGGTGTATTCATTACTTACTTCGAATGTAACGAAACGCGGATATAAAATGAAACTTAAATGTTGAAATTGCTTAGACACTGTAGAACCGCATTAACTTTTCTTTGTGGAATATTCATGCTGGTATATACTAATTTCAAACGTTTTATTTATGGAAAGGTTATATCGTTTCTATTGTATTCACATAACCCAAGAGTGTAGGCGCCTCTTTGTGTTTTATAATCAAAATGAGGTTTACAACTCCATTTAATTATCTATAAAGGCGAGTTTATATCGCAGTATTATTTCTGATCACTTGGATATGTATACAAGTAGGAACCTATGGTAAACAAAGGAATTTCGACAGTTCTGATTTTTATGAAGTTTTGTTGATTTGCCGAGGGGATAAAAAGTATTCGAAGTTTATTTTTCTATTGATCTAATCGCACTTTAGGCTAAAAAGACATTTGAAAATGCGTATTTCATTTTTTTCGCTGGAATAATTTTTAAACTACGAAGTTAACATAAAATGTTTTCAATATGATAATTATATATTTATAAGTTTAGTAATTAACTATTATTATATTATCAGGTTGTTACATATGAAATGTCCGATTTTGTAAGGAATAAAAAAAAGTCTAAATTTAAAAAAAATATAAATATTTATTCTGCAAAATAGTCTCCATTTACATCAATAGTTTGTTACCAACGGCCTGGAAGCTGAAAAATTCCCCTTGAAAAGAAATCTAGATTTTGACTGCTCACATATTGCTCAAACACTGCTATTACAGACTCCCGGTCATGGAAGTCTCTATTTTTTAAGTGATTGTCTAAACTTCGGAAAAAATGAAAATCAGTTGGCGAAAGGTCAGGTGAATAAGGTGGGTGAGGGAGAATTTCGTAACCAAATTCCGAAAGTTTTTGGATTGTCTGTCGTACAACATGAGGTCTTGCATTATCATGAAGAAATATGGGTCCATGTCTATTGACTAGTGAGGGCTGCAAGCGGCTCAATTTTCCATGCATAGTTTCCAGTTCGGCACAATAGGACGCTGCCGTGATGGTTTCACCAGGTTGCAAAAATGAATAGTGAATAATACCCTTATTGGTCCACCATAGAGTCACCATAATCTTTCGCGGGTGAAGTGATGCTCGTGCATGCTGTCTTGGTGCTTTACCTCGATCTAACCATTGTCCTGACCGTCTCCGATTATAATAAAGTATCCACTTTTCGTCACACGTTACCACTCGATGAAGAAACGGTTCAAATTTCTGTCGATTAGCCAAAGAGGTAGCCACCTCTAATCGATGGAACTTATTGGCTTCCGTTAATTGGTGCGGCACCCATCGATCGAGTTTCTTCACTTTGCCAATCGAAGAAAGGTGACGACTAATGGTGGCAATGGACACTTGAAATGTTTCTGCAAGGCTACGCACTGTTGTCGACGGATTACTTTCAACTTCTACACGCAGCTCGTCGTCATTAACGGTGCTACGCGCATATCCGCGAGGCTCATTTTCCAAATCAAAATTTCCCTCGCTAAATTTTTTAAACCATCGCCGTAATGTGCGTTCATTACACGTGGTTTCACCGAACGTCTGATTAATTTCTCGCGTTGCTGCAGCTGCATTTAATCCCTTTTTAAATTGAAAGAGGTAAATTGCCCGAATATCTCTTGCCGATAGCATTTCCATAGGCGAGACAAGGACAGGTGTATTAATCTTTCCAAGAAATGGAACAGGTAGACACTTCAAAATAAATACCCCTTTCTACAAATACAATAATAATTTTCACCAAAAACATACACGTCTTCACACAGGTGCGATTCAGTTCAGACTGAAGGAAAAAACGGACATTACATTTGTAACAACCTGATAATATACAAAAACGAAAACTTCGAATCGACGTTACATAAAAAACGGAGAAACGCGTAGGAAGCAGTTGTAAAAATACCTAATAAAAACAATTGAGAAACGGTAACGTAAAAAAGTTGACATTGACCATTGAAAAAATGTCAAACGTTTTAAATAATTAGCACAAATTATGAAATAAACGTATGAAAGCTTAGCAGAATTTATGTTTCCCATCAAAATACCGTATTGGCAATTTGCGAAGGAAGTAGGTCAAGAAAAATCGGTGTTTTGTAAATATGATTATCTAATCAGACGTCACTTTCACGGCATTGAAGAAACTTTCATCTGTTAATAAATATGTGTGCACAGTTAAAAGAATGAGTATTATTAAAGTGCTGTTGTTTTCTTCGAACTATTTGCAATACACTCCGCGAAAATGGGTTAACCTTGCCAGCGACGCTTTTAATTCAGAGACTTAATGTATTTATTAATTTGCTAGCACAAAAGCTAAATATAAACTCTTTTGTGTTTAAATATATTACTCGAGTTGGGATACTTTTCCCGTGTGGCAGGAACATAAGGCGAATGTACGAACAACCGGATGACCTTGCGATGCATGCGTTATTCATATCACTTTTGTTTTGTTTTATAAATAACAGACTTACATTATTCACAGCTGTTGTTGCGTAGCGCAAAATGGATAAGACCGATAAAATGTCTGCAGCATGACGTAAGTTTCTACATTTGTTTCAGAGAGCAACGTAAAATGATAGCTCGACATCTACGGGTGTAATACACGCATAATTAAAACAATCTTTAGAAATAGATAATTGATCTATACACACATCATCACAAATGTATCTTAATCTGGTAAAATCGAAATCTTTGTTTATAACACTCTTGAACTTTTCTACAACACACACACTTTTTATATGACTCTATATTAGGATTTTCAACTCAAAATTAATCATAGAATCGTCCTACCTGACGATTATCCATAGATTTCTAAAGACCATGTATATTCGTGTTATTTATAAACAATAGAATGATTTTATTTAAAGGTGACTGCAAGTAATGTTGTAAATTCTCTCTGTTAGAATCATAGCAATTCAAAGTATTGTCATCTATACATAAAGAGAAACTGATGATGATGGTATATAAAATAATAAATAAGAGGGTATCCGTTTATATTGGGTCTGGAAAAAAGTTCGTGGCGTTTTTTCAGTAAAATTCAACTGGTCCCCGCATGGCGCGTGGACGAATTCATTTAAACCGAATATGCTCCATTATTATCGACAATGTTTCGCCATTTTTTTGGTAGATCCATGATCCCATCGGTGAAAAACTTCTGTGGTTTCTGGTCGAAAAACTGAATCAAGTAGTTTTCACAGGCTTCTTTTGAAACCAACTTAATTCCATTGAGAGAGTTCTGCAGAGATCGAAACAGATGATAGTCAGAGGGTGCTATATCCGGACTGTAAGGTGGGTGCATCAAAACTTCCCAACCAAACTCTCTCAATTTTTGACGGGTCATCAAAGAAGTGTGTGGTCGGGCGTTGTCATGATGGAAGACAACACCTTTCCTATTAATCAATTCGGGCCGTTTTCTTTCAATCGCCTGGCGTAATCTCTCTAGTTGTGCACAGTAGAGTTGAGAATCAATCGTCTGACCAGTTGGAAGTAGCTCGTAGTGGACGATTCCCCTCCAGTCCCACCATACACACAGCATCACTTTTTTTGGCGTCAATGTTGGCTTAGCGAACGCTTGTGACGGCTCACCATCCTTTATCCACGATCTTTTACGCTTCCGATTATCGTACGTAATCCATTTTTCATCTCCGGTTATTAAACGTTTCAGAAACGGCTCGATTTCATTCCGTTTCAGCAGCGCATCGCAGATGTTAATTCGGTCCATCATGTTTTTCACGCTCAACTCATGAGGAACCCATACGTCAAGCTTTTTTTGTAACCAGCTTTGTGTAAATGGTTCAAAACAGTTTTGTGGTCAATGCCTAGCTCCATGCCAATATCGACACTGCTGATATGCTTATCTTGTTGGACTTTTTCAAGAATTTCATCAGATTTTTCAGTGATTGGACGACCGGAGAGTGACTCATCTTTCACATTGAAATTTCCAGAACGAAAGCGAGCGAACCATTTCCGCGCAACAGATTTCGATAAAGTACCTTCACCGTACACAGCACAAATTTTATCACAAGCCTGCGCAGCGTTCTTCCCCTTATCATAATAATATTGCAGAATATAGCGAAATTTCTCATTATTCTTCTCCATTTTCAAGTGCGAATAACTTTCCAACCACTGCACCGATTACAATGTTTCTACGCTCAAACTAACGTTCGGAAGGTCATCTAAAAAACGAGCCGTCGGTGGTGTCGCTGTGACTTGTTGTTCTTTAGTTATCGGCAACCAATGCCATCTATCGGGAAAAACGCCACGAACTTTTTCCCAGACCCAATATTTCGGGAACTGGCAACACTGTTGCCTCCGATCTGATGATTGCATAGTGAAGTTTATCATTTTTGACAATATATTTACCTTGACAGTTTTATTTTCCGGTCGCTAATTCTATTATTGACAGTAACTTGAAAATTTTATGTCGGCGTAAAAATGGAATTAACTCGCGAACATTTTCGTGCAATTATTTTTCATAACTTTCGGCGTGGATTATCTCAACAAGAATGCATCGACGAGCTGAATTCTTCTTTCTATCGTTGGTATAGTGAATTCAAACTTGGACGGCATTCTTTGGACGATGAATTTCGTGAAGATCGTCCCACAAATGTTGTTGTGTCGGAAAACATTAATGCAGTCTCTGAATTGAAAATGCCAGACCGTCATGTGACATACCGTGAGATCGAGGCATCTCTAGGTATTAATACCACCAGCGTGCATAAGATCCTGCATGAATATTTAGCCGTTAAGAAGCTATGTTCAGGTTGGGTACCACATAATTTGACAACCGCTCAAAAAAGGACTCGCGTCGATTGATGCCAGGAAATGCGAAAAAATACAATGGCGGTGCTTCAAAGAACATTTATAAAGTCGTCACAGGTGATGAATCTTGGATCTACACGTATGAACCCGATAGTAAACAGCAATCGACTGTGTGGGTATTCCAAGATGAACCAAAACCAACAAAAGTTGTTCGCGTCGAAGCACATCAAAACAAATGATCGCCTATTTTTTCGGAAAAACCGGTCGCGTTGCAACCGTGCCTTTAGATAGTTGTAGAACGGTCAATTCCGAATGGTACACAACTATTTGTTTGCCAAAAGTTTTTAAAGAAATAAGGAAAACAAACCGAAAACGACAGATCATTCTCCACCATAACAGTACGAGCTCTCACAGGTCGCTTCAAACGATTGAATATTTGACCGGGCACAACATTGAATTGACGAGCCGTGCAGCCCTGATCTAGCAAATTTCGTGGTCAACGATTTTCTACGCCGGAAGAGGCAGTTGAGGCATTCAAAATTCATATTTTGGAGATGCCGCCATCACATGCTTTTCGGATTAGTTTAAACGAATGAAAAAATGCATTGATTTTCGAGGTGAATATTTTAAAAAACAATAAAACTATTTTCGGTAATAAAATTTTTTTTTGTTTGCTATTCCCGAAATATAAACGGCTACCCTCGTATAATAAATAACAATGGCACACCATTTTTAATTTCCAAATAACCAGATCTCTTCGTGTATTAATTCTAACATAACTTTTATTTTCCCAACTCAAATTTTTTTGAAGATGTGACGAAAAGGAATAATAAGAAAAGTGCCTATAATGAAGTTATTCATTTGTTATGATTGTGCGTACATACATTAGCGCAAAAAATTAATTTAATTTGTAAACCAAGCGATTTGATGCTTTCGAAATAGAATCGTTACAATACTTGCGTTGAGCCACTACATTTTCATATATTTTTATTTTTGTTCCGTCTACTGTACAACATATGAGGCAATGCATGCATTATTGTCGCATATATATATATAGTAAAACATCGTATTGCACCACAGTTACTGCAGGTAAACAAGTACTATTGTAAAATTCCAGCAATGCACGATGAAAAAAATGTTGTTAAACTAACCTATGACAATAGAAGATGACTCCGTTCACAGTAAGGTTGTATTATTAATTAGCGGAGTGAATCTGCGATTTTATGATGCCATAAACGATGTATGGAGAGATTAGTGAATTGGATTAGAGAAAATGCATAAGTAATACATCTAATCTATTTGTGCAATAAGCGGGCACTCACGTTCTAATGTAAAATGTATTATATCAGTTTTGTTTATGTATGTAATGTAATCGAATGTTATTGTAAATACTAAATCAAAGTTTCGGGTGGTCTATGACTGTTGTTTGTATTGTTTTTACATTCAAATATAATGAGTTGTTGGAAAAGTAATGACGTATTCTTCTACGTTTTCCATGTCATATATTAATAGAAAAAAAGATTAATTTGCGGAGCGTCCATTTCCTATCACCGTATAGTGAATAACTTTATTACTATTGAAGATGCAGGATCGATTAAACTAGCAAAATTGCTCAGAAATTCGAAGAGTATTCGATATCATTTTCATATTTATTATTTGTTGTTAATTTTTTAAGATATTAAAGAAAAATTGAAAAAAAAATTTCGTTACCAAACTGTTTTCTCGGCTAAGGTTAGAATGCCTCTGCAGAAAATGTAATGGACCTTCACAATGAGGATTGAAAAGATAGATTTGCTCATTATTTTCCGTTGAACTTTTCGTTGCAAAAAAATTCGAACAAAAGTCTCGGATGTCGAAGAGAACAAACTCAAGACGAGTACGACAAAGAGAAAGGCATATGAATTTCGGTTGCTGGAACGTACAAGGAATAAGGACAAAAGAGATAGAAGTATTCAAAGAATTATTAACATACAACATGGATATAGTAGTTCTTGGCGATACAAAGGAAAAAGGAGAAGGGAACGAAACAAAAGGGGAATATGTTCGCTTCTACAGTGGAGTCGGGAACGAAAAACGAAGCGGGTGATTCTATAGCTATTAAAAAAATACGCGAGATATGAGAAAGATTGTATACATTACAGAGGGATTAGTGAATCAGCTTCCACAAGTAGAATGTGCAGCAGGATTTTACGAGATAGGTTGGAAAGCCAATATGAAGATTGTGTATCGACAATTTCGGCTCCTACTCCCAACTCTCTCTTGTAAACTTTCAAGCCCCACTAAGTTTGTTAAAATTCGCCGAATATTTATAAAATTACCAATTTCTGTCACGCACTCAAAACACAAAGGGAAAATTCTCTTCCGCCCACTTGGGTTATTACTTCTAAGTTCATAGCATAAACTTAGACAGCATACACTACAGGCCATAAGTGAAGGATCACTTATCATAAATAACAAAACACTTGTATTTTAGACACATCCCTTAGACTTTTACCTGCTTTGGTGAGAATAATTGAAATAACAGTTGTAAATGTAATTCTGAGAAGGATTATTCGGATTCTTATTATAAATTAAATAAATATATTTGTTTCTGAAAAATATTGTAAATCCTTTTAATAGTTTTATGGCGTCTATTTAATAGAAATATTTTATATACCCCAATCAATTCAATAGGGTTCACAACGCAATATTATTATAATAGTATTAGGAATTCATAGTAAACTATTTAGCAATTTAAAAATTAGTTTTCGTCCAGCATTTGTCCGAGTAAGTTGCAATACGAGTATTTGAGAACAGACGTAAAAGTAACTTATAAAAATGCCGAACAGAAAGGAACTTAACGCAGAAACTCGTAGTTCTATAATAACGCCACATGGTGAAAAATTTTCACTGCGGCAAATAGCCCAAAAGTTAAATTTATCTTATCACGCGGTGCAAGGAACAGTGAAACGATATTCACAAAGTGGATCATTACAACCAACAAAACGTTGCGGAAGGCCAAGGGTAACTACCAGACAACAGGATTTGCGGCTAAAAATACTATCAAAACGAAATAGGCGCCTCACAGATCCTTAGCTTCGAGCAGAGCTGAATGAAGGCCGTCGAAAGCCGGTGTCACTGACTACTGTAAAACGACGTTTGACAAAAGCGGGACTGCATGGGCGTATTGCAGCTCGAAAACCATTATTGTCAAAGTTCCAAGTGTTTGGTAGTAATCGACGAGTTTTCGTTAGAAGACAAGTGGGTGAAAGGATGTTACCCGAATGTGTAGTGCCAACTGTTAAACACGGGGGAGGTTCTGTGCTTGTTTGGGTATCCTTTTCCTTTGATGGTGTCGGAGATTTGTACCGCATTGAAGGCATTTTAAAAAAGAGGGGCACCTGAAGATTTTGGAGGAACATGCAATTCCGTCTGGATTAAGGTTAATTGGTGAAGGTTTTCACCTACAACAAGATAATGATGCCAAACACACTTCCCAACTTTGTAAAAACTATGTGAATCAAAAAAAGGAGGAAGGGGTGTTGATAAATATGATTTGGCCACCACAATCACCCGATATCAACCCTATCGAATTACTGTGGGATGAATTAGATAGAAACGTGAGAGAAAGCTGTCCACAATCGCAGAAACAGCTTTGGGAGCACTTACAAGGGTGTGGAATAATTTACCAATGGACACGCTTCAGAAACTTGTATCGCGGTTGTCTAATATTTGTAAAGAAATCATTAAGCGCAGAGGTGGATACTTCGACGAAAGTCTAATATGATAAGAAATTCTACAGAATATGTTGAAATTATTTTATTTTATAAGGAAAACTGTTCATTTGTCTCGTAGATATAGTTTTGTAGAAATATACGTTTTGTTTCACTAAGCGTGCATGTTTTCATTAAATTTCATCTACTGATCCCTCACTTATGGCCTGTAGTGTAGATAATACATTCAATAACTAAACTGTAAAAAAAACCTTTCTGGGAATGTATTAACAAAAATACACAATAAGTTCAATAACTAAAAACAAAAGTACAGGATTATATAAATTAAAAATTCTTTTCGAATGGAACCGACATTATATAAAACAGGAAAACATATAACAATCATAAATTTATCAATAAAACCTTTCCGGGATTACATTAAAATATACATAAATATATATATATATACATATATATACATATATATATACATATAATACCTAATAGGCACAATAAGTGTACCTGAAAGGTATATAAGCTGTATGTAAAGGATTAGCATTTATTACTCTCTTAAAGTGGAATCTAGAACAAATGTAAATGTATTCCGACTATACGATGCATTTATATCCCTTGTATAGTTAGATCCTTTCTGAGAACTACATTATAATACATTAAGTTAAGGAAAATGCACATAAATATACCTAAACTAAAATATAAATACCTTAAGCTATTAATACCTCCCTTCTGAGAATTATCATAACGCATTTACATTTGGAAATATCAATTAAGTAACATCTTCATTTGAATGAAATTAGAAATAAAAATAGAAATGAAAATATTCTATCCAGAAAATTACAAAATTAACTTCGAATTCATGAGGAAGCATATATCGACCTCGCCGATGTATCCTAGCTTTCGTATGTGATCATAAATGCTTGAATGACGTATCTTAAAGTTTCGTTTTTCGTGGCGTTTGCCAACCGTTTGGTTCGATCGACGACTTTACTTTGTCCGAATCAACCTCAATGGGCTTCCTTGACCAAGGAGGCTTGTTAAGGTTCAACACACCGGTACGAAATTTCCCATCGTTAGCAGTTCTTCTTTAGTCGACTTTTTTCAAGCTTGTTGGCCATTCTTCTGCTTACGAATGTAAAAAAGTAAAATTTGACGAAAATGTATACTTGGATTTTCCATTCGTCACTTGTTATAAAATTTCAAACATTCAAACAAATCAATTTTTTTCCAAAATTAAATCAAAATTGTCAACCAGCATAGCACAAAGATAAATGCGAATGATTCCCCCGCTTGTACAAATAAACAAACGCCATCTACTTCGTAGACTTCCGCGATCGTGGTCCATACTATCTGCTTCTGGGCTTCCTGGCTGGAATCGCGTCACTGGTATAACTGCCGACGTTTCGTACCCACTCGTATGAGTCACCTTCAGGGCTCAACTGCTGTTACTGTCTATTGCACTGAAACAGCGACAGACAGTAACAGTAGTTGAGCCCTGAAGATGTCCCATACGAGTGGGTACGAAACTTCGACAGTTATACCAGTGACGCGGTTCCAGTCCAGAAACAGATAGTATGAACGCCATCTGTTGCAAAAATGCGTTATGAATTCTTGATAGCTCAAGAGAATGTTAAAAATTGTTTTTTTTTCTATTATAAATATTAGGCTTCAAGGGACATCATACAACTAAAACATTAAAACGAAGACAGTATTTAATCTTGAATTTTCCATGTACTTGTGACAATACTGACACTCTTTCCATAAATAAATACACTCCACATAAATAAATTGACAGATGCCAAAAATATTGTGTTAATTATCAAAGGTCAAATGTCATAATATGTTAAATTATCACAATGTCAAAAATGTTCCGGATAACAGTGGATTTTCTCGAACGCGCTTCCTACAATTCAGAATGCGCTGTTTTATCTCTATTTCAGCTACTTCGATACCACTGCACGAATGTTGAATTTCATTTATAATAAATTGTCCCTCACCAATTACCAACCGCCCCGAGCACTTATTTGTTTTTTCTTTGAGACATGACCAAGTGATAGTACCATTTTTATTTCTTCTTTTTTCCCTATACTGACTATTTTTGTATGTCAATAATGGCTTGCCCTTCGTGGTTTCACTTATTTCAAATAAAACACTTTCCATTTTCTGTTAAATTTAGTCAACACTTTAAGAATACGTACACTTAATAGAGCATGAGTAATACTATTTTCAAAAATCGAAATTTGGGCTCTATATACAATATTTAGTGAACCAAAATATTTGTCTGAATTACAAGCCATTATAATACAATTATCGAAGCATTATGTCTACAGGGGTAGATCATAAAACTCCTTTCGACAAATAGTGCAATAAAGTGTATTAATGGATTGTCGGTCTTTATTTAACAATAAAATAACAATTAATTTGTCATTTATTTGTTTATTTTTATACGCCAAGCCCCGTCTAAATACTTTGCGGCGCAAGTTCCTCTTTTTATTACTTCTTCTACCTAGCCTCAGGCTATTGCACCGCATCTTCGCCAGAAAAGGTAAATTCTACCTGAAGCTCGCGGCGCAAATTCTCCACAACCCTCTTTCCTAGTTCAATAAATGTGTTAAAACTAATTGTAATGTTTCAAAATTCTATTCTACTCGTAACTTCGCGAGTTTTTATTTTTCTATTAGTTTTAAGATCCGTTCTCAATTTTGAGGTGTCCATGTGTTTGTCCCACTTAAAAGTATAATTACAGAGTAGTTTGTTCCATTTACAGACCTAATCTAAATAAAAACATAAACTAAAGAATACTCCTTACTTTAAATTTAGAGAGGGGAATGCCCTAAGGTTCTATTTTAAGGACTAGGCTATTTCCAATTTACGATCAGATACGGTACAAGTTCAGTAGCTTCTATATTACGTTTTTAGAAAAGCATTTCGAACATAAAATAACATTAAATTATATGCATGCTTCGATAAAATAAAGACATATATTTATAGCTTTTAAAAATCGGTGTATATAGAAAACAATTGTTGAATTATATTGGATCAATTGTAACCTAAATAAATATTAGCGCCAAATGAAATAAAGGCAAGAATAGGCACATCGCAAATCACGTGCTAAGTGTTCGCCAGGAATTTCTCATCACAATAAACTACCTTTTATCGAGGTTATACATACTACGTATACAGACAAGTATATTTAGGTTACGGTTGCAGAGCGGTTCGGTTTTGAAAACGGGCGTGAAGAAAAGCCACAGCGTCATCCGAACAAAAACAAAAATGACCACCTACCTCTGAAAATGAAAGGCACTCTAATGGCAGGCACTTTATGATCGAAGTCGGGGTCGTCTTCGTCGAATAATATCTCCTCTTCGAACTCTGTGAAACCGCCCTTGACGTCCGTGTTACTTTCAACGCGTAGCATCTGTAAATTAAACAGAAAACTCACTGAAAAATAAAAGTGGATGTATCTTTTAGTTGAATCTAAATATATTAATTTTGTTTACGGATGTTAAAACTAAATTTCGACATTTTATTGCAACTTCTCATGAATTAATATACACTGCCATCTGTTAGAATTTGATCGCACAATAAAATAAAATAAAAGTGAAAATAATAATAATAAAATACAATAGTACAATGAAAATTAACGTTAAATAAAAGAAATTAAAAATGTCCTGTATTAGACCAGGACTCGAACCTGTACCTACCGGTCTCCAGACAGTTGCTTTAACGAATTAAGCCATCGAACAGTACAGTTTTGAGTCTTTCTTTTAATATATCATTGGGACAGATCTAATGGTTTTAACACTTTGAAACTTAAAATTATATATAAATATATAATTTAGCGCTTCGCGATGGAAAATTAATGAAAATTATCATTTCCTTCTACACCATTGTTATCATTAATTAATTAATATTAGGTGCGCTGTTCTCGCTGTTTTTTTGATGAAAATGCAACTTTATTGTCTACTTCTTCTACTTCTTTTAGTTTGTTGGAGTTAGGGCTCTGCCCTTTTACTCCTAATCTTGGCGTCGATTAGTCCTGATTTTGAATGTGTTGTTGCTATTCCTGCTCGCTGTCTTCACTTGAGATTTTCATCCGCGGTCGTTTATATTTGGAGTGTAGTGTTGTGTATTCTGTTACAGGTGTAAGTGTCGGGTTTGTGTGCGTTTTCATCTGTTTGTAGAAGCTTTTGGCTTGATTATTAATGTGTGTAGTGAGTGGTTCAAGCCTAGCTTCTTTGTGTATTTGAGAGTTTCGCACGTAGCAACTTTATTGTGAAAAAATGTTTTCAAAATATTGCCCATCGCTAACGACAACTTTTTCCCATCTTTCTGGCAGAGCTCGAATACCGTCACGGTAGAAGTGTTCGTCTTTTGAGGCTATCCACGAATCAAACCATTTTTTGAGATGTCTTCATATGAGCGGAACTGCTGATTAGCCAGACCATGTGCCGTCGAACGGAACAAGTAATAATTGGATGGCGCAATATCTGGGGAATATGGCGGGTTGGGTAGGACCTCCCATTTGAGCATTTCTAAGTAGGTTTTAACGGGTTTGGCAACGTGAGGCCGAGCGTTGTCATGCTGTAGAATCACTTTTTCGTTCCTCTGCTCGTATTGTGGCAGCTTTTCGCGCAGTGTTCAGCTCAGTCGCATCAATTGAGTTCGATACCGTTCCCCAGTGATGGTTTCGTTCGGTTTCAATAGCTCGTAATAAATAACACCGCCCTGGTCCCACCAAATACACAGCAAAACCTTCACAGCGTGAATATTCGGTCGAACCGACGACGTAGAATCATGTCCGGGCAGTCCCCATGATTTTGTTCTCTTTGAGTTGCTGTAATGAATCCATTTTTCATCACCCGTAACGATGCGATGAAGAAAACCCTTCCTTTTTTGCTGCTGGAGCAGTTGTTCACAGGCGAAAAAATGACGCTCAACGTCTCTTGCCTTCAAATCATAAGGAACCCAAGTTCCTTGTTTTTGAATCATTCCCAATGCATGCAATCGCTAGAAAATGGCTTGGCGGGTAACTCCTAATGCTAAAGCAAGCTCTTTTTGCGTTTGGCACGGATCCTCATCGAGCAATGCCTCCGATTCAGCGTCTTCGAAGATTTTTGGTCTTCCTTCACGCGAACGGTCGTCAACATCGAAATCACCGTCTTTGAAGCGACGGAACCAATCACAGCACGTTGTTTCACTTAGAGCAGCATCTCCGTAAACTTTTTGGAGTTCTCGATGCGCTTCAGCCGTCGTTTTCTTCGAATGACAGAAGAAAAGCAACACTTCCCGCAAATGACGATTATTTGGGACAAAACACATTTTCACACAACCGAAAGTATATGACGCAAAAACAAAATCACTAATGTGTCAAAGCGGTTTGTTTACCAAATGTCTAAGCTTGGTTCATGACGTTTTGGTTATGTCACAATCGACCAGCACTTACTACTGGAGCCATCTCTTGAAAAAACACTTTGTTGCGCACCTAATATTTTTAACAAATGTAAGTAGTCGCAAATATTTATATATGTACATACATTATATATAAGCCATTGTTCACAATTGGAAATATATAACTGCAAAAGGTATTGTTGATTGAAAAAAATAAATTGAAAAAGGGCGACTTCTCCTTCGAAACGTCCTTAATGTAAATACAATGTTTTATTATCCCAATAGTCGAAACTCCTAATAAAAAACAGTAAAAATTATAGTAGAATTCCAATTAAATTACTTCCTTTTCTTTTCCAACCATAAATCATAATGTGGTTTACATATTAAGACAACTATTTGTCAATGCTTCAAGTGTTTTTATTTTTTCTACTTCTGATGATTTCAACTTAGTAAAATAGATCTTACTTTCTTAGTCCTGAACCTATCTACCGCTAGGTGTAAGGCTGATTTTTTTCATGTACAATAGGTATCCAGTTTTAAAAGTAATTGTGGTAAAGAGGTTATTTTCAATTAACCTTTTCTAAGATGAAAACAGTTTTCAATTTAATTGAACTTCTTTTGAGCATTTAATTTCTAATTTTTGGTTTGTACCTTTTCGGCGTTTCAGTTCTCTAATATATTTTTTGAATTCTTAAAAAAATAAAAAACGCAATTTCGAAGTTTATTTTTACTACATCTTCAAGTACTTAAACTTCTTTGTGTTTTATTTACTATGTATAATGTAGAGTATATACGTATACCAAACCAGATATCATTTGTTTAACTAATCTACTTAGATATTGCATTGATTGTTTTCTAATATGGATTTTTATTGGGTAAAACCCCTCACTCGATAAAAATCCGTATCAGAAACAACAGAAGTACAACGTGTAAAAGATTAACTTCAGATTATTAGTTTGACGACATACTATAATTATTTCGCCAACATTTAATCAGATATACATATACAAGGTTTTCCAATAAGAGTGAAATGATTTCTTTAAAAAAAACACGTATTGGTAAGAAAATTCAAAAGTTTTTTATTTAATGTGAAGTACAATCGATACAATTAAGTTCTAAATAAAACGTCATTCAAATGGCCTCCACGACTTCTTCTGCAGGAACGAATTCGATGAACCCAATTTTCGAGCACTTTTTCCACTAAATCTAGTCGTATGTAAATGTTCAATATTGACTTGTAAAGCTTGAAGAGAGTCTGGTTTATTTCGATAGACCATAACTTCAAATAACCCCACAAGAAATAGTCTAATGGTGTTAAATCACAACTTCTCGGAGGCCATTCAATATCACAATTTCTTGAAATAATCGAATCTCCAAACTGTTATCGTAATAATTCTATTGTTGTATTTGCTGTGTGGCACGTAGCCCCGTCTTGTTGGAACCAAATGTTGTCAAGATCAACTTCTTCCAATGTCGGCCATAAAAAGTTGGTTATCATCAATCTATACCGCTCTCCATTGACAGTAGCGGTGTTACCAGCTTCATTTTGAAAGACGTACGGACCGATGATTCCACCATACCAAAAACCATACCAAACTGTCAATTTAGGTGAATGTAATGGTTTTTCATAAATAATTTGTGGATTTTCTTCGCACCAGAATCGACAGTTTTGTTTATTTACCACACCATCCAGATGAAAGTGAGCCTCATCAGAGAAGATGATTTTCTTAAAAAAATCGTTATCGTTTTCAAGTTGTTCCAAGGCAAAATCAGCAAATTCACGACGTTTACGGTAGTCCAATGGCTTCAGTTCTTGAGTGAGAACAATTTTATAGGGATGCAAAGTAAAATCCTTTCTCAAAATCCGCCAGGTTGTGGTTTGAGACAGTCGCAATTGTTGAGAACGTCTTGGAATCGACAAATTACGGTCTTCAGTAACACTTGCCTGAACAGCAGCAATATTCGCATTACTTCGAGCGGTTCTTTGTCTTATTGGCACTTGAAAATTATGTAAAGAAAATGTAACCTCAAATTTTTTAACAATTCGGCGAACAGCGAGCGCACTTGGACGATTATTACGACCATAAAATGGCAAAAGCGCACGAAAAGTTGCAATTAGAGAACGATTATTTTGATAATAAAACTGAATAATTTGTAAACGTTGTTCCAGCGTATATCTCCCCATGATGAAATTGTAAACACTACTGAATAAAATGAAAAACAAATGACAGAGCTTCGTCACTGAAAATGATTTTGTGATGAAATTGATCATCTTGGCGCATCTTTTCCAGAGCCCGATGGGAGAACGTACGTCGCTTCAAATGGTCCATCGGCTTCGATTCTTGAGTCAGCTTGATCTTGTATGGGTGTAAACCAAGATCCTTACGCAAAATTCGCCATAAAGTGGTCTGGGCAATGCCCAACTCTTGCGAACGCCGTGGAATTGACTGATTTGGATCATTTGCTACGGACGTTTCAACGGCAGTGATATTTTCGACACTTCGACCAACCCGTTGTCTCACTGGCACGGCAACGTCACACAACGAATATGTAGACTCAAATTTTTGCACTAAACTTGTTACTGCCTGTCTACTAGGGCGAGAATTACGACCGAAAATCGGAGTTAACGCTCTTAAAGTAGCGGTCACCGACTCCGAATTGCTGTAGTAAATTTTTATAATTTGCAGACGTTGTTCGTTCGTGTACTTTACCATGATGAAAATGTTAAGTTTACTGAATAAATTGACAGTGACAGTTCGATGATTAGTGAAAGAGTGCGTTCAAAAATCGAATTAAAAGTTGTCAAGTCCCTATTGGAAAACCCTTTACGTTTCCGTCTGTACTATTAAGCTGCTTATTGTACCGTTTAAATACAGCAAACCCATATTTAAAAAGGAAACAGTGTACAGTCCTTTCTTTAATCAATACTCTTCCAAATACCAAAGATGTACATAAATTATTTTAAAAAGTAAGAAAAAATCATATCAACTTCTACAAAATGATAAGTCACCCAAAAAATTTTGATTTTGCTTTAAAAATTTAGACAATAAAATCCTACTCTATCTAAATCTGATGATTAAAATGTAATTTGAAAAGATCCCAAAAGCATTATCTAATCGAAAAATAAAATCTAAACGATAATTCCATGTGATAATTTATGTTAAAGAGATCGCCCCTTTTACGAAATTAAGCTTAATAATACATTTTTAAATTACATTTTTTTTAATTAGAAAAATTTAAATAAATGTGAACGTAACTTAATAGATAACTTTCGGAAAACTTGTAAATCTTCTTTTCCTTAAACTATTACACGATGTAGGATGACTATTAGATAAAATAGGTAATTTTGATGGAGCCTGTGGTTGATTCACTTAATCACTGAAGGTTGATGTATAACCCCTTTCCACATTAATTTTCGTATTCTGTATACGTTTTCGACAACCAAAATGTACACTGTATATTCGTTTCACAAGATTTTTAAAAATTTTTTACTTAAACTAGGATGAAAGACATGGGAAGACACAGGAACACGGACATGACCGATAAGTACCTGAATGTGATTTATTACACTATCCTTTTTCTGTCAATTTAGCAGACCGAGAAGAGACGACTTGTTCGGACCCCCATCGGTGTTTAACACATGGTCTCCATTCTTCAAAATGTACATACTTTCATACGTATCTAATTGAGCCAAAAATGAGCTTCGTCACTGAAAATGATTTTGCGATGAAATTGATCATCTTGGCGCATCTTTTCCAGAGCCCAATCGGAGAACGTACGTCGCTTCAAATGGTCCATCGGCTTCAATTCTTGAGTCAGCTTCGATCTTGTATGGGTGTAACCCAAGATCCTTACGCAAGATTCGCCATAAAGTGGTCTGGGCGATGCCCAACTCTTGAGAACGCCGTGGAATTGACTGATTTGGATCATTTGCTACGGACGTTTCAACGACAGCGATATTTTCGACACTTCGACCAACCCGTTGTCTCACTGGCACGGCAACATCACACAACGAATACGTAGGCTCAAATTTTTACACTAAATTTGTTACTGCCTGTCTACTAGGGCGAGAATTACGACCGAAAATCGGAGTTAACGCTGTTAAAGTAGCGGTCACCAACTCCGAATTTCTGTAGCAAATTTTTATAATTTGCAGACGTTGTTCGTTCGTGTACTTTATCATGATGAAAATGTTAAGTTTACTGAATAAATTGACAGTGACAGTTCGATGATTAGTGAAAGGGTGCGTTCACAAATTGAATTAAAAGTTGTCAAGTCCCTATTGGAAAACCCTTTACTTCTATTGATTGTAATATTACAATTACATTTAGCTTGAGAGCTTAGAATGTAATTAAATGAAAATAAAGCAATATACATGTCATATGCGCTCACAAATAAATTCCTCATTACAATACCTTAAATATTTTTTAATTTTAAAAAAATTTAATAACTTTTATACATGGAATAAAAAGAAATAATATAAATTAACAAGATTAATTTAAAATAATCTGTATTCATTTTCTATATTTAATATAAAATAAACCAGTTAGACTTTCACTAATATTGTTATTACAACAATCTTTTGTATGGACAATTTTTTTTATTAGAAGTAAATAAATGATACAATAATTATGTATATGACTTTCGCTATTGATATTTTATAATGTTAAAAATATTCACGTGATTTAGTCGTGATTAGTCTATCTGTTCGTGATACAGAGTATACATTAATTCTGACGCGACTAATAGGTTATACAGTCCGGTCCACTTAAAGTGACAGTTTCATAATGTCAACACTAACAAAATAGAAATTTAGATTCGTATCGCGTGAATTTAGAATGTTTCGAGAGGAGAGTATATTTGATATAAACTGGAAAAGGTATAAACAATGATATGCAATTTTCATTGTAATTAGCATACGCTTTCTTTGATGTATTAAAAATTTCGTTTGGTCGTAATGAGTTGTTACTTTCAGTTATCCACATATATGTATCTCATTGAATATAGTTAGAGAGAAGTATTATTGAAATATTAATATTATATCTAGTGTAATCCAGTTGTAGACTGATCAATTTAAAAATTAGATTATGACGAAATGATTCTAACCTCTTCTACTCCGCTCCGCTACCTTCATTGTGATTTGTTCGGCTACATGTTATTGTTTCGTAACTTGATATGAATATGTAAGTATTGCAAACATTTTTAATTTATAATGAAATAAACCGTTAAAAAATTCATTTTTCTATAAACTCTGAGGTGAATTGACATGCGTGCATTGTGTTTTATATTTACACACATACGTCAAAATTTAGTTTAACGTAGCATTAACTTCTTTATACAGGAATTACCACGAACAATAGAGACCGATTTATCCTTGTCAGAGGTCAAGCGAATGTGATTGAATTTTAAAAGTTCAAATTTAAATATTTTAAGTCAACGACTTGTGGATAGTTTCCATGATGGAACGCGAACTAATTATATGAAAAATTAATTAAATGATTTCTTAATCGTTATTTAAATTATTTACACATTAAGCTTCGATAACGCGGTGATATGTACAAATTCATTTGTAATATATAAAAATATATATATGTAAGTCCGTACATGTTTTCACGCAAGTCGAAATATACGACTTCGAAGAAACATTTAAATACCACATAATCTTTTTGCGAAAACAATCTCAATTAAGGTTATTACAAATCGGTGAAAAATATTAAAATTGAATTTGGAATTTCTCCTTCGACAAGCCCGTTGACCCATCAGTTTCCAACAGACACCTGCTATATTATAGAATGTTTTTATTGCCTTAGCAACAGTAAATTAAGAATACTCTGACGACAGTATTTGGTTTTAATTTGACTAGATTTTTTTAAATAACGTCGTGCTAGTATTGTGTCTTTTGTATAAAAATTATGGCCTTAATATAAAAATTATGATTCATTCTATTAAATGTAACTTTGTAATATAGAAAGCTAGTTCTTAGAAAGAGATAAAAATGTAAAAGCATAAAAACATGTTGCACAGTTCGCTTGCAACATTCTGCATTGTTATTTTTATCAATAGTAAAAGAAGTTTCGAAATAGTTGCAATTTCTAAAGTAGAAAATTAAAATTCATAATTTTAAGTGTAGAATTTGTACTTTCAGGGTCTATATTTGTTAAATAAATGCAAAAAAATTTGTGCTGAGGTAAAAAATAATTTATAGTGAAATAGTGTCAATAGGTTACAACGAGATATTTATTATAATTTTATTTATTTAATAAACTATATACAGAGTAAAAAAAAATATAAAAATTCCACAGAATTCTTAAAAATATTTGCAAATATTTCGTTTTATTTTTTGTATAATATCCAAGGCTGTACCTAACAGATGTTTAGTTTAGGGTCAGGTATAAAAAGTTCGCTTCTCAAACATAACCTCAAAAAAATCACAAGTATCAATTCACCAGCTGATTATCGCGTTTTTTGAATTACAGTTCGCATTCTTTTCCGAATATATGAAAAATTCAGCTCACCTCTGTGCAGCACCGCACTTTCTAATAAAATAGATCCGACTCTACTTGAAATATCGAAAGTTTCCGCAGAAAGAGCGACAACATGCACCACTCACAATAAACACAACATGCACAACTGAACGAACTCAAAACGGCTACTTGAGATGCCAAAGCGGTCGAAGACACAACAATCGGGGGGACCGTTACTGTGTATATTTTTCTCGAGAAACCTAATGAAACGAAATCGTCCGCGAAGATAATGATGAATTTACTTAGTTTTATAAATCGGAGATAAGATTTATTAAGATCAAGTTAAAGAAAATAATTACTTTTAACTTGATAAGGAGTTTGAATTAAAAAAAAAAATTGATAAGAACTTTTTGTAAAATTGATTGATGGCAGATTTTTTTTCTTATCTAAATTAAGTCAGACAACAAAGACGTACGTATTTTTAATAAAATTTTAGCATCAATCAATTTATATAAAAATATGTATTAAGAAAAATACGGTTTTATTAAAAAATGTTCACGTATTTAATAAAATATAATAAATTTAAATGACATAAATTATAGTTAAAATAAATAAAGAATCTACAAAATTAACAAGCAAATTTTCAAAAATTATATTTTAATTATTACTGCAATAAATAGATATACCATCTAGTAAATATTATACATTTTATGCATAATTGAAATATATAATTTATTAGATATTAAAAAAGTAACATTAACGCCGTGTCGGGCAACCATTTTTACACCGGCGTATATTTTAAGACTTCGTAACGGCGAAAAATCTACTGTGTGTGACATAGTGATATATATTGGGTTGGCAACTAAGTACTTTCGGTTTTTACTGATAGAGAGCGCTGCTTTATTTTTTGCATAACATATGTTAGTGCTGTACTTTACCGTTTGTCGCGTGATACTAGTCACATTGACGTAACTTCAGAAGCAAGCAGTGCGTGATTTTTATTAAAGCTACTAGTTGTGGGTTAATTTTAAATGGAGTGCAGAAACGAACATTTTCGACATATTTTACTATTTTATTTCCGTAAAGGAAAGAAAGCTGCTGCGGCTCACAAAAAGATATGTGAAGTTTATGGTGCTAATTGCTTTACAGAGCGCACGTGTCAGAATTGGTATAAAAAATTCCATTCTGGAGATTTTTCCCTCAAAGATGAGCAACGTTCTGGTCGGCCTACTGAAGTTGATGATGACCAAATCGTCATATAACTGTTCGAGAGGTTGCGGAGAGGCTACATGTATCGCACACAACAATTGAAAAACATTTAAAATGTCTTGGGCTAGTTAAGAAGCTTGATATTTGGGTACCTCACGAATTGAAAGAAATTCATTTAACACAAAGAATCAACTTTTGCGATATGCACCTTAGACGAAATGAAACCGACCCTTTCTTAAAAAGAATCATCACTGGTGATGAAAAATGGGTCCTGTACAGTAACATAGTTCGAAAACGATCATGGAGCAAACACGATAAACCAGCTCAAACCACATCGAAAGCTGAATTGCATCCAAAAAAGATCATGCTGTCAGTTTGGTGAGATTACAAAGGCGTCGTGCTTTTTGAGCTGCTTCCAAGGAACCAAACGATCAATTCTAATGTTTACTGTCAACAATTAATAAAACTGGATGAAGCAATCAAAGAAAAACGGCCAGAATTGTCAAATCAGAAAGGTGTAGTTTTCCACCAAGATAATGCAAGGCCTCACACATCTTTGGCAACTCGTGGGAAACTATTGGAGCTTGGCTGGGAAGCGATGCCACACCCCCCATACAGCCCTGATCTAGCACCATCTGATTACCATTTATTTCGAAGTTTGCAGAATTCTTTGAATGGTAAAACTTTCACAAATAACGATGACCTTCACTCGCACCTGGTTCAGTTTTTTGCTGATAAGGACCAGAAATTTTATGAGCGCGGAATCATGCAGCTGAAAGAAAGATGGCAAAAGGTCATTGAGCAAAATGGAAAATATATAATTGATTAAAAACTATTCTTTGTTTAAAAAAAAAGTGTTTTATTTTATACTACAAAACCCAAAGTACTTAGTTGCCAACCCAATATATTACATTTTATTCAAAATGAAAGTGATAAAATGATGTGAAAAGTTCTTTGCATTCTTTCTTGTTTTATAAAGAAAGAATAATGCGTTTTTACATCCAAGTTTCCTTTGGGGATATTTTGTAATAATTTATTAAATATAGAAGATCTTATTATATTTATATATTAATTAAATAAAGTTTTAAATCCTTTTATTACATACATATTATCCATCGTATCCAGTAATTGCAAATCCATGGAGTTAAAACTAAATATCTTTAGAATATGCATCAATTATAATACAGAAACATATACAACCAAATATACAGGTTAAGTTAACAAGTTACATAAGATATACTGTAAAGTTATTTATTATTTATTTCTTGAAAGGGTGTAAAAATGGAAATGTTTTTCCTAAATTTATTAAAAGTAACGTCAAATTATAAAAGGAATGACAAAGTTATTTCATATGCAAAAATGAAATGGTTAAAACTAAAAATTAATTACCCGTACGGCAAAAGTAGAACATTGGTATTATTATTTTACGAGTTTAAAATCCACAAGGAATGTAAATAATATTGAATTTGAAGAGTTGTGTAATTTATAAATCAGAAAGAAAAGTTGAAGGTCTAAATAAGAAGTTTAAAGATTTTTGTCGTCCATTAGAAAATAATTTTGATATAAATCCTAAAAAGAAACACTAGTCGTCAAAATTCTTCTGAGACTTAATTTTGAACAAAATAGACTTGTTAGACTAGCATTTCACGCGATCACGTTTGTCTTTCGGCTTTCGAGATATTTGGGAAAAACCGTTACAAACTCGAAATCGTCAAACACTAGAAACGCGACCTCTGGGGAAAATCATTCGTACTGTTAAATTGACATATTTTTACAACAGATGCCGCTTATGCATTTTTCCAAGTGTCGGAGTCGTTTATCTTATATGTCAAATGACAGCTGACACTTCATTTTGGAGCGAAAAATGAGATATGGTTGTGTTTCAAATTTTATAAAAAATTGAAATGAAAACTCATTGTGTGCATTTTTGTCATATTTTACTTTGATAAAGAGAAAGGAAAGAATACAAGTCGTAGATTAAATTAATGGTGACGAGTGGTCTACAAGTACATGAAATTCTGTACTGGTGATTTTTAGTCTTAACGAAGCTTCTCATTCAATGAGACCTACTTAAGGTTGATGACAAAATAAATAACATTGATTACAAGAGATTGCGAAATCAGAACCTTGAACAGTTTTTAGCCAATGAATATGGTTAATAAAAAGATGAAGCTTAACGAACACTAGAAAACTTGTCTTTTCATATTATTAAGAGGCAGAAAAAATACATTGTGACTTCTCCGATAACCTAATTTTTATATTAAATCTGTAACATCACAACAAACATAAAGTAACAAAATAAGTTTAATGGAAATACTACAACTTACATGTATATTTTAGAAACTTCTTATTTTTTATAAAAATATAATTTTAGACATTTTAAGAAATACTTGCAATGTAATAAAAAGAAATTTGTAATAAACTGAATATTATATACAGTCTTGCCATTGCATTAAGACCATATACAAAGGAGGTCTTAATAATATTGTCCTTGTTTTTAAATTGCTTAAAATTTGCAAAGTGTAGGATTTGTCAGGTGAATATCTTATTTTGAAAGAAAGTAAAGTATTTTGCTTCAATTATGTATATTTTTTTCCATGTTGTATTAATGGTAGATTTGATATACTTTTATGATTTCATGTGTAATTTATCATATAAATAACAGATTGTAGCTGAAATGTGATAAATCAGAAATTATACAAAAACAAAGTTTTAAAAAAATATATTTCGACTCAATCTCATATAATTCTTCAACATCACAATTAAATACACAAAATGTTTGCATCTCTATTTATACACATATAATTACAAAAATATATATTCAATATTACAAAATAAAATTGACAACATGAAATTGTAATCATTTGAAAGTATGTGACCAATGTGCTTTTCTTTTCTCGACAAAGCTTTTAATTCCTTCCTGTCCATCCTTCAAACCTATATTATTAACCATTATTGTAGATCCAAGATTGTACGCTTCCTTAATATCGCATTGAATTTGCTTGTAATAAAATTTTTTACCTAATTCAATCACAGATCTGCTTTTTAATATTATCGATGATATGATATTATCAAGTTCTTTATCGATGTTTTCTTTCGAACAAACTATACTGACTAAACCAGATTCTTTGGCCTCTTGTGCAGTGATTGGCAATCCAGTAAAAAGCATCCGTAATGCTGTCATTTTTTGTACAGTTCTTGCAATTGGAATACCAGGTGTTGAACAAAATATGCCAAAATTCGCTCTGAAATTATAAATGGAAATTATAAAAATAATTTGTTCACATTGATTTTTACCCAGGCGTAGAAAATTTGCTTGAATCGGTGCATACAACTATATCACACTGAGCGACTAATTGACAGCCAGCTGCTGCAGCTGTACCGTCAACTTTAGCTATGACAGGTACTGGATTATTTATTATCGACATCATCAAATCTGAGCACTTGTTAAAAATTGCTTCGTGTTGTTGTCTTCCGGCTTCTGGTAATAGTTCTTTCATATTATGTCCTGCTGAGAATATTTTACCTTCAGCTGCTATTACTATCGCCCGTAAGTTTGGATCGTTTTCATATTTTTTTATATTTTCGACCAATTCCTGCATCATATTCATTGACAAAGAGTTTCTGTTAGAAAGTCACTATGTGAAAATAGTATTACAATAATTTTTTTAAGTAAAAACATGCCTTGTCTTAACGTCGCACATTGTAATATTTTGTACACCATTTTTGAACGTGACTTTGGTCAAAGCCGATGAATACCGCTTAGAAAGATTTGTAAGAACAATCTGCAAAGTGGAAAATTAGGTATAAAAAAACCGTTACATAATACTTACTTTTTGTAACAATCGATTTCTTAAAGCGATGCTCATGGTTCTTTTAAAACTATTCATAAGAATTGTTTAATTCTTAAACAAATATATGGAAACATAGGTTAACTACAGTTAAATGTAATAACATATGATGCAATGTTTATTTTCCAATCATAGGCAACTTAACTTACGTTTCTCGAAAGAAAAAAATTCAAAGAATTATTACAAATTTAATTAGGAAGCTGTAAAACCTCGTTTACGATTTCATATGATAAATTGTGGTATTATTTGCGAAAAACGTTTTCAGACAAGATTACTAGTTAATTATTATACTAATCATTAGAACCAATTCAACATAATGGTAACAAGTAATACATATAACGAGTGTTCAAAATAATAATAATACGAACTTTGTAATACAAGGTCAAATTCTAAACCCAAATACAAATTTTGTAACCATTACTTATAAAAAGGTGCCTAATTAATTGAGGAAAACTAATTTTAGAAGTTAATTTTTATGTGTTTCTATTTTACGAACATTTTAATAAAATTGTGGTAATAATAGAACCTTTTTTTTACTGTAAACGCCGATCAAAAGCCCTTTGAGTTAATTACGAGACAGCTTCTTTAACATTTCCGCTGTTATGCCCATTTTAAAGTTTACTATTTTAAAAAGTTTATTTTTGAAAGTTCTTCGGCGTAAATGAGTAGAGATGGGACATTTTATTCTTACACTACTTCTTAACCATCTGGTTTCAACAAAATGCAAATTAGATCACCCACTTACACATTTCGCCTACAAAATTCAGTATATTATAGTTCAGTTACTTTTAATCAAGATTAAAGGAAAAAATAGAGAGCTGACGTGATGTTAAATTATTTTTGTAACATTTTATTTACATTCGCATTATTGTTCGATTACTTAGGAATTATTAAAAATTATTTTGGAGTTAGTTAAAAGTATTAAATGTTCAAAGTGTTATTTTTTTTAAATTCAAATGTAAACTGACAATGTACATTATAAAAACGATGTAATTTAGCGTTGTATTACTTTTGGACATAACATTACAATATTGTTTAGTATTAAATCGTTTTATCTTTTAGGAAATTTCATAAAAATGTACTTTGAAGCGAAAATTTAATAATTTCTAATATGTATAACCTAAAATTAATGCTAAGGAATGTGAAACACTTTTGTCTAAATTTCACAGTGTATATATATATATATATATATATATATATATATATAAAGTGTTTTATTTATTCTTTAATGTAATGGAATTTCACAAAGTAATAATCTCAATAATCGACTACTAAAATTAATGTTAAATTTTAATAAGATTTCTTCTACTATTATATTGATCACCAATAATAAAGTTTGAATTTATTCGTCTATTTAATATTTTACACATTTATTATAGTTTCAAAATGTATTATTATTGAAACTGACGAGAAATCATATTTTTGGCATAAATTTATTTAATTTTTCCACCGTTTAGTTTTTAATTCTTGGTTTACCATATTTCGACGTTTTGGTCTTCCTATTTCTTAATTTTTCGTTAAGAAATTTTAATAAATGAAAGTTAATATCTAAACACAGTAAACAAAGAATCGAACACAAATTGGAAAACATGGAATATTTCTTTAAGTTACCGTTTTATTGTACATTTATATGTTATAATTCAAATCTTTGAAACTGATTTATACACTCATCAAATCGTTATCGCCATAGATTAAAATTTAAAGCCGATCCATTGATAAAAGGTAAAAATTCTGTACTCCCATCTCTATCTTGGTTCTGAGAAAAAAAAATTATACAGAAGAAAACCTGCTACATAAGAAGCAGCACATCTTCTTGTGTACTGCGCAGTAATAACTTGCGCATCTTGTGCATCATAACACGTGCGACCGAACGCCAATGTAATGTTAAATAAATTACCATTGCTGTTTCCTTGGAAACACAACAAAACAAAAGTCATGGCGGAGCAGACGATGGAAGACGGTGAGTTTTTGAATATTTTGCAATGTTATCGTTTAACGCTTTAAAATAATGGCTTTTCCCGTAACGCTAGACTAGTTTATGCGTGAACCAACCTGTCTGACGCTGTAATAAGGTTATATTATTGATGTAATTCACTTGGTGGTTATAAATAGTGTCATGTGGTTATGTCTCATCTAAATAAGTTACGATTTAATTATCAAAAGTGTATGCTACACAGGTATTTCAATTTTATTACCTTTTAAATTAGAATTTTTTGGTATTTAAGTAAATATTATTTACCCAGTATTTAAAGGTAAATGATATAATTTGTAATTAGGGGTTGACAATGCTGTCTTACAATGATAAAAGTAATGTCAAATATTGCTATTGCTTTGACATTTAAAGAATAATTTCGTCGAATTTAAATAACACATTAACCACGTGACAACTCGTTAACATTTAAAGTAAATTGTATACGTTTTCTTTCAATATTTATTAAATATATTAACGTTAACCGTGTTTAAAATCACAACTTTGCGTCGTACTCAGGTTGAGTTTAAAATTGAACTGGAGGCACTAAACTATCGCTACCACAATTTAATAATTTTGCTTCCTAAAAAAACCACCCACTTTCTTACATTGTCAGGTATAAATAAGGTTCTTTAAACTGACTTGTTAACCTTCAATAGTTCAAATTAGCAGATTCGTATATTAAATTTGTTCTTCGCTCTTTTTTGCCAGTTCCGAATTTGTTACCTACCGTAATATGTGTGTAATTACGCGCTAAATCGCTCCATTATCTGTGTTGTGCTCGGACAAATATTTGTAATCATCTCCAGAATGCGGTCGCTCTAAAACGTTTATAACAATACCTGTGTATGTATTTTTATGTTGCCTTGAGATTATGATAATGTTGTGAGACGTGTCAGACGTCCTTAATTGTATATGTAATGTGTTATTATGTAAGTTGCTTATGCGAAAACTTAAGTAATAGACTGTTCAATTACGATGTAAGGTCGTACTTGCATTAATTATTGGCTTATTTTATATTTAATCGACGAATTCAATACACAGGAAGATTCTATTCTTTTTTTTAAACAAAGGCTGGATATTACATGAGATTTCTTAGAGAACTATATTATTGAAAGTTGACTTTACTTATTATGATGCTAAATTACTTAATTCATAGAGTTGGGATATTTTTCCCGCGGGTCAGAATCGTAGCAAGGCTAGTGTAGAAACAAACGGGCGACCTTGCGATGTATGCGTTATTTATATCACTTACGTTTTGTTCTATAAATAACACACATTATTCGCAGCTGTTGTTGTGTAGCGCAAAATGGATAAGACTGACAAAATGTATACAACATGACGTAAGGTTCCACATTTGTCTCGGCGAACAACGTATGTCGTGCTGAAAAGATGTCTCAAATTTGTCTGAAGCTGAACAAATCGAAGTCTTTGTTTATAACACTCTCGACCTTTTCTACAACACACGTATTTTTTATGTCACCTGTAGCATACAACAATGAATGTACATCATTCATAATCTACATCGACTCCACCAATGACAACCCAATGTTTTGAAATTTTTCTATTGAGTCAAACAAACCTCGTCGTTTTCTAGCTTTCCTTAATTGCTGCAGCTTCGTTAGATTTGGGTCGTAAAACCACAGATTTTGTTCGTTGGAAATCGTCGCAATAATAGAAAGCCGCTTTCAACCATGTATCCGACTTGTGAGGATCGGCTTTGGTGGCTCAGGAATACTGGGGCAATGTGGAATCCTCATATTCGTTTGGGAAATTTCAAAAACATTTTTTTGGTATTTAAAATGAATGCATCCACCTCTAAATAACATTATCGAATACTTTATACTAAAAGGTGTCAGGCATGAACTTTACACGTCACATGTAAAAGTCCTTCACTCGTGCTTCTAAGGCATCAAATTTTTTTAGTGTATGCAGTACTACCTTCATAATTACTTCGCCACCAGTGCACTTTTCTAATTTTTTGCTAGCTATTACAATGGGAAATTAACAGGATCTACGAGGGAGCGTTTTTATATTCGCGGAATGAGCGGGTTGTAGAGGGGTGAGTAGGCGCATTGGGGGCGTGGTCTGTGCAGCGACTCATGATTAGTATAAATACGAAGTTTCATTGTTATTAGACAGTTAGTCTTTGAGCTGTCGTCAACCAAGTAACATAATCAGGAGTGAAAAGTGAAATATGGAAAAAATCGAATATCGTGCCGTTATAAAGTTCCTTACCAGGCAAGGAAAATCAGTCGCGACCATAATGAATGAGATGTCATTGGTTTACGGCGACTCTTGTCCAGGAAAAACCATGGTGTACAAGTGGCATAGTTTATTTAAACAAGGAAGGGAATCCCTTGAAGACGACCCGAGGCCGGGCAGCAGCATTGAGGTGACCACGCCAGCACTTATCCAAAAGGTTGAACAAATTGTACTCGAAGATGCTCGACTAAAGAAGAAACAACTCGCAGAAATGGTTGGAGTATCCGATACTACAATTTTTAAAATCCTACACGATCATCTCGGCATGTCTAAGGTCAGCGCAAGATGGGTGCCGAGAATGCTCACGCCGCCGCAAAAACAACAGCGCGTAGAGTGTTCGCGTGCATTTTTGGACCTCTGTAATGAAGACAAGGATGGTGTATTGAGTGGAATTGTTACTGGAGACCAAACTTGGGTTCATCATTATGAACCTGAGTCCAAACAAGACTCCATGCAGTGGCATAAAAAGGGCACAGCACCTCCCAAGAAATTTAAAGTGTCACAATCAGCTGGGAACCTCATGGCAACGGTATTTTGGGACTCGGAAGGAATATTGTTGATTGATTATAAAGATAAAGGTGTTTCTATAACCGGAGAATATTACGCTTCAATATTAGAGCGACTAAAAGAAGCCATTAAAGAGAAAGGACGGGGAAAATTGACAAAAGGTGTTCTGCTTTTGCACGACAACGCGCCCGTCCACAAGAGCCGCGTTGCGTTAGCTGCCCTGCATAAGGTGGGCTTCGAAATTGTGAATCACCCACCCTACAGCCCAGACCTGGCCCCGAGTGATTATTACCTGTTTCCGAAAATGAAAAAAGAGCTGCGGGGTAAAAAATTTACTGCCGATGATGAAGTCAAGGAGGGAGGCAGTTTCGGCGTATTTTGCAGATAAAGAGAAATCATTTTTTTATGAGGGTATAAATAAATTAATTGAAAGATGTGAAAAATGTATCCGTCTTGCAGGTGAATATATTGAAAAAGAGAAATAATTTGGTTTTTTTATTTCCACCCCTTGTCCCCCATTCCGCGAATATAAAAACGCTCCCTCGTAAATACACCGTATATGGATGATGATAAGTGGAAGACGGAATGAATTTTAAAAAAATTACTTTTAAGGTCGAAATGCTCAAAAATTTACTTTTTAAATTCATTCTGTCTTTCACAACGTTTCGTGGTTCATTTCACTACATCTTCAAGTGCTAAGAGACGCAAATCAAAAATTTGCAATTTATTATATCCACATTTAAAGCACAACATTTTAAAAACGAAAAAACAAAATTACAGGATTTTTTTTGCATTTTAACTAAATTTGCACACATTTGTCTTTAAAAGTTATGCCTAGTAATTGCATAAAGAGCTGTATATTTCATATAAGTATGAACGTACGTAGATTTTATGTACATGTTGATATTATTAGACTATTAAAATGTTTACGTAGTGTTTCCGGTCATAATAAATTTGTTTGTTTATACTCCTTATCGTATACGTACAGATTTTGCAATAAGGCAGATTTAGAAGCAAACATAAAACAACCAAAATGTGTTTACAACGGAGCAATGTTCGTCAAGGTAATATTTAGAAAGAAACGAAAAAAAATCATGTATTTCTATTTTTAGAAGTGGATAGTCAAACATATTTTATAATAAAGAGAAGAACGACAACTCTTTAGCTGTAACTTGCAATAAAAGAGTAAAGGTATAAGTATATACAGTACTGTGCAAAAGAAAGAAACACCTTGAATTTTACAAGAAACTATTATAGAAGGATAAATAATAATCTTACACAAGTTGAATTTTTTTTAAATGTATAAAAACTAACACATATCTATATGTAAACATAAACAACTTAAATTTTTAATATTTTGTATGACCACCTTTATTTTTTATGATATCCTGCATGCTTCTTGCTAGGCTTTCCATTAATGAATTAATGAAATTTTCAGGAATATTGTACCACTCTTCCTGTAGTATGTTCCACAGCTCATTTTTGTTCTTTGGCCCCCTTTCACACTTTTTTCTGTCAAGATAATCCCACACATGCTCAATAATATTTAAGTCAAGACTTTGAGATGGCCATATCATAGTTTGCAATATCCCATTTGCTTCCTGCTGTGTTAAATAAATTTTCACAAGTTTTGAGGTATGCTTGTGATCATTATCTTGATGTAGAATGAAATTATTGCCAATAAGTCGCTGCCTTGATGATATAGCATGTTCTTCTAATAGTGTTCTGTATTTCTTACCAGCTAATTTACCCTCTTAATATAATAACAGTTTGATGGAGATATAAACCATCATAAAGTACTGCAATATCAGCCGCGTACAGCCCGAGCACAAACTAAGATAAGTGGATTGAGTGAATAATTTCACGGCATTCGGTGGAGGAAGTACGAGGAAAATCTATGCCATAATAATAACAATTATATACCTTTAATATTGGTTAATAAGTAGAACATCAACTTAAAGGAAAGTGTAATATAATTTAACAACATTATGGTGTTTCCCTTAAAGGGGATCTGTAATCAAATCCCATTGGAGACACGTATTTACATGGTCTCAATTTACTCAATTTTTGTTGATACCTACTTGATATCGGCCAAAAATTGTTATTGCTGGATTCTCAATCTACGTTAATCCTACCTTTTGCGTTTGACCCCTTGGGGGGGGGGGGAGCTAATCATTGACAATTATTTAAAAAATAAATAATTCGCAAGTGGAGTTTGTGGTAGAATCGTTTGAAAAAACGAGTCCATATTTTATATCATGTCAATTTGAATGCGAACATAAAAATTTAAATTTAACAGCCCGAGTGAAAAGTTATTGAGAACCATGGGCGTAATGACATTACATATTAGGTAGGGTGATTAACATTTATTTTTTTCTGTTATTTTGCCCGCGGTTATTTTAAAATTGCCCACACCCTTTGGCAGATTATTCAGCCGTTTAAATGAAAGGTTTTAAAAATTGTATTCAGCGTGTATGTACATACATAATTAGACACTTTGTAACGGTATATATCTTGATATTTTGTGGGAAAAATCTTTTATTTAAGAGTATGTATGTTGTTTCTACGCCTTCTGCTGTGAGTCATGGATTTTAATAGACGCTTTAACATTTTATATCCTCTTACCAATCCAATTAATGTTTATGTATCAGTTTCTAGCGTTGTTTGTGGAAAAATAATTGTGTCATAGCAAAAAAACGAACACGATTTTATTTTATGCAAGATTATATATATTTTTGGTAATAAAAACATAGAAAGCGTAGTTTTTTTGTAATAATATTTTAAAATATTTTTTATTAGAAGTTACGAAATTATAAATTTAATATTCGTGCTTTTTTTAGCATAATAAAAATATAATCTTGATTTTTTTAATGTAGAATGGGTAATATTGTAGCGTAGGAACTTTCATATAAAATAGTATATTTGAAGTCATTATTTTTTAGTTTTTAGACATTATTCTCATTCAAACCACATTATTATTTCATATTTGAAATGACTAAAAAGTATCTTTTAACGTCTTTAATGTTTTACTTCTTCCAGTAGTCATAAAAACAGATCTTTGCCTGAAAATTTTTTTTTCTCCTAACACTGATAATGTGAGCCTTTTTCTTTGGTATATTTCATTCTTGCAAGTCCATACGATGAATATTTTCTTTTAAAATTAATATTAATATAAAATACTCTTGTATTCTGTAGATTTCTAGAAATTGAATGTACAAAATGTGCATATAGAAACGAACGATTTTAAAATGCGTACAATAATTTAAAAAAATTATTATTCAAATTAAAATTTGCTACAAAATTCTTTTATTGAGGACTTTATTTAAAATTTTATATGTGAGAGCGAAAATTACGAAATTATTTAAAAAACAAGTCTTATCGAATTCTATTCTTGTAAAGTGTTCAATGGAAAGTGTAAATGTTCAACGGAATTAATGTTTGGATGATATGGAGGAGTGAGTTTTGTATGCAGAGTGTTGTAAACCATCCAAAGACGAAGTGTGTGTTTGTTCCACTCTTTTTTCTTCTAAAATATTTAATTTTACACTTTCATGTATTATTTGATTCACAAATATAAACTCTCCAACGCCGGGTGATCTCATGCAACCCCAAACCATTTCGCCACTGCTAATGGGTTATTTGCAAAAAAAACATATTTGATTCTTGTTTAGTGGGGAAATTCTTGAATTTTCTTGATATATATATATATATATATATATATATATATATATATATATATTTATACACACACCACGCATCGCTTGTCTACTGTCTAGTTTAATCGTGCCATGATGAATATATTTAATAGGTCTGTTTATAATTTATAACTTTTAAGAGAATGAATAATACTTTCTTATTTTGCATACATTACTTTATTTTATTTGACTTATTATGAAGGGGTGAAGGTGACCACTGGGATGAAGGCGAAACTGACGTGTGTATTAATATTATATTACGTTAGAACACGTAAGAACAAATATTAGCCGAGAACTGACACGTGAAACAGCTCTTAGGTTCTCTATAAAGAACTGCATCTTTGGAGCCGATACAGTTATAAATAATATCCATCAGTGTAGCTGTGTTGAAAGCTATTATAGTATTTATGAGAACAAGGTTTCAAAAAAAATATAGTACGACAATCATAATAATACAATTCAGTAGATGGGGATTTCCTCCAATTAATCCAAGACAACTTAAAAATGAAAATTTCCAGTCTGTCAATACTTTTGTATACGATTAGTTACTTATTCCTAAGTCTTTCTACCGTGAGATGTAAGACTGTTCAGTTGGATTGATTAGTGCTTTCTTTTCCTTTCTAATCTATGCCAAGTTTCTGATTTCACTCCATTGAATATCTCTCTTTTGGGCCGTCTTTTTCACTTTCTCTTACAGCGATTTTTTAGGTCTTCACTTCCATTATTTCTCTGTCGATTCCACATTTCTGTAGACTTTCCCATACATCCTCTCGTCTTACTATGTCGAACACTTTTTCTAAGTCTATGAAAGCTACGTGCAGTTCTTTGTTTTTGTTTAAGCATTTTTCTATACCTTGTTTGAGTAGCAATATTGGGTCCTGTGTACTCATGCCTTTCCTGAAGTCATATTGGGTTTCTTCTAGGGAGTTTTCTAACTGATATTTTACTTGTTGTTATTTACTTTGTTTCTATTTTTCTAGCTCGTATTTTGGCTGACTAATGTCATGACTCTCTAGTGTTGGCACACTCATACGTCTCATTTTTTATGTACTGGAAGGATAATACCAATCTTCCACTCCCTGGGTACTTTCTTTTCTTCTACAATCATATTTATCAACTCTAGGTATTTCAACATTTTCGGTGTGATTTCGACATTTGTCAACAATTTGTGTAATATGAATTATATCAGTTTGAATAGTGTCCGTTTGAGGTTACAAAATTCTCAAAACATAAAAGAGACATTTTCTCAATTTTCTCTCAATACTGTTCTACAGCATTAAAGGCGATAAAAGTGCTTTCACTATTATGCGAGAGACGGACATCTGGTTCTCTCTCGTTACTTTGTATAATTTCAATTGAAGAATTGAATCAATATGAAATGTATTAAAATATATTTAAAATCTGTAATTTGGCTAGCATTTTATTGTATATCGTTTATGTACTATTTCTTGCTGCATAAATTGTACGTATAAATTCTGATAAACTTTCGCATCTGTTTTTTAATAAGAACATACAACCATGCTCAGATGTATTAGACACCCCAGGTAAAAAGCCTTATTCTCGGTATTATCCAAGTCTGGCGGAAATTAACCGTAACAATAGTTAATGGTATTTACAGAAATGCGTTTTTGAATACCCTAGTTAATCCCCTATTGAAAAGAATAGGTGGAAAGGGGAAATTGTGGATTTTAGAAATTTAGTGTCATTCTGGCAGTGTGTGAGCAACGTGCGTTTGTGAGTTTGTGGTAGAGATCAATTAGATTATCCTATTTTTTCACGTTGTGTCAGTTATTTGTTGAAGAAAAATGGCTAAAACACGCGAGTTGTCGGTAGGGGACCGCGCCCGAATAGTGCTACTGCATTCCCAGAAGTTATCAATAGCTGCAATTGCAAAAAAAAAAAATGTTCGCGGTGTGCAGTCCGTACAACCATTAGTCGCTATCAGGAGAGTGGGGCGTTTGTTAACAGACCAAAAAGTGGCAGAAAACCCTGTACCTCGATTAGAGAAGACAGAATTTTACAAAGACTGGCTCTCAGTGATAAAAAATCGTTGAAAAAGCTTACCAGTGAGCTGAAACAGCGTTATCGCGTAACAGTTTCTGCGCAAACAGTGAGAAGGCGTCTCCAGCGTGCTGGTTTACGAGGGTATAAAGCGCGACGTAAACCGCTTTTAACTGACGCTCATAAAAAGAAGCGGTATTTATGGGCCAAACAACATGAAAATTGGACAATCGAGAAGTGGTCGAAGATTCTTTGGTCTGATGAATCGAATATCGAGGTATCTAAGTACATCTTCATGACTAATATTCTTATCGTTGTATGCAATTCAGTGTACATGTAACATTAAACAAAATTAATCCTGTCTAAGTGCTAACTTTCTTCTTTTGCCTGGCAGATTTGGGGACTACCTGGGACGTTATACGTTCGGCGTAGGCAAGGGGAAGCTTATGAACCACAATGTACCATTCCCACAGTAAAATTTGGAGGTGGTAGTATCATGGTTTGGGGTTGTATGTCTGCATACGGCGTCGGAGAAGTGTTCCTGTGCGATGGACGGATGAATAGCCAACGCTATTTAGCCATGTTGGAGGAAGTATTAGAACCGTCTGTGCTAAAACTATTCGACTAGGATATTCCACAATACACTTTTCAGCAAGATAATGCGCCCTGCCACAAATCGGGAGCTGTAATGCGTTGGTTCGAGGAAAACACAGTGGAGGTATTGGATTGGCCGCCGCAAAATCCCGATTTGTCGCCCATTGAAAATTTGTGGCGTATCTTAAAAACTAAGATCACCGAACATAAATGCCTGTCAAAAGCAGAATTATCAACAAAAATTCGCGAAATATGTGCTGCAATACCACCGGCAGAGTGTTACAATTTAGTAGCAAGTATGCCTCGACGAGTGCGAGCTGTTATTAAGGCCAAAGGCGGAGTGACAAAATATTGATAAATTGTACTATATTACTAAATAACACTTTGTACATAATTTTCACAACAGTTTTATTTTCCTCACCTCTCTTTTGACTAAAGTATATAAACTATATATGTATGTATGTACATACATTCGTAAGGTGTCTAATACATTTGAGCATGGTTGTATGTCTTTATATTTTAAACGATGTAACTTCCATAAAAGTACATACATATCTACTAGTTCCGGTTGCCGACATATGTACATAATTGTTGACCTATTTCCCATTTATTCTTTTTCTAGACAGGACACTTAAGGAACACCATCTGTTTTTGTTTTAGCCGTGAGCGTTGAGCTGGACTTGCAGCCCTGCTCCATATGCAATCGGACTTTCCTACCGACTTCCTTGGCCAAACACACGAGAGTTTGCGAACGGAACGCGACTAGAAAAAGAAAAGTTTTCGATTCGTTAAAACAGCGCGTGGAGGGTACAGATCTGGCGCCGTTTCATCAGAAATCGTATTTGAAGAAAATCGAAGTCAACTTGGGGCAAAAAATCGAAGCTAAACAGAGCAAGTGGAAGGAGAAACACATAGAACTCGTCAATGCGATCAGGGCGGCTAAAGGTATTTTATTAAACGTCTTCTTAAAAGTGCGATGTCTTAGTCTTGGTGCGGATTTTGATCAGTTGTTCCCAAAATTTGGCGAGTTACGTTAAAGAATTGGACAAATTTCCAAAATAAATGAAAGATTTTCTTTTTCTTAAGTACTTAATACACAAGTCAAGGATCATTAACATGATTACTTTACCATCATTAACGATTTCGCGAACAAAGATAGAAATAAAACAATTGAATAACAAATATTCTCAATTGTTTGGTCTTACAGTCATTCTTTTATTTTGAATGTGGAAGAATGGAGATTCGTTAACAGAATTCTCGTCAAAAGGAAGTCCATTTTAGCAAAGTTTGGGAATCGCTGATCTAAATAGATATACGACAACTTTCTATTGAAAACCTTGATATTTGAATTTGGGAAAGATATTTAATTTAGGTGTTTTAGAGTGTTGAAATTTTAAAAATGTACTACGACGTTTCCAAAAAGAAATTATTTTAAACGTTCCGCAAATGTTTTATTATGTTCAAATATTTTTAACACACATTTTTTTCTTCGTATGTAACTTATTTCTTTATCCTGATATATTTTTATATATTACACACATTTAAATTTCAAATTAAATATATTTGGACGAACAATATTTAGGAAAAAAAGATTTGAAACATATTTAAAATTATTTACCACAGTTTCAAAACGCAAGCATGAAGAGAACCTTGGTTTTGTTCAAAATTTTATATTAACAATAATAAATAACAAAATTTGTTTAAACATTTATTATTTTCTTGACTTTGTAATAAGGCTGCAGAAACGAGCGCTTTCGCAGTAGCGTACGGCTCAGTTACTATCAATATTACAAATAATAAATGTAATAATTTACTATTTTTATTTGTATTGTTGCGGAGTGACGCAAAAATTCACTGCAGTACTGTAAAGGGTTTTCCAATAGGGACTTGACAACTTTTAATTCAATTTGTGAACGCACCCTTTCACTAATCATCGAACTGTCACTGTCAATTTATTCAGTAAACTTAACATTTTCATCATGGTAAGGTACACGAACTAACAACGTCTGCAAATTATAAAAATTTACTACAGAAATTCGGAGTCGGTGACCGCTACTTTAAGAGCGTTAACTCCGATTTTCGGTCGTAATTCTCGCCCTAGTAGACAGGCAGTAACAAGTTTAGTGCAAAAATTTGAGTCTACATATTCGTTGTGTGATGTTGCCGTGCCAGTGAGACAACGGGTTGGTCGAAGTGTCGAAAATATCGCTGCCGTTGAAACGTCCGTAGCAAATGATCCAAATCAGTCAATTCCACGGCGTTCTCAAGAGTTGGGCATCGCCCAGATCACTTTATGGCGAATTTTGCGTAAGGATCTTGGTTTACACCCATACAAGATCAAGCTGACTCAAGAATTGAAGCCGATGGACCATTCGAAGCGACGTACGTTCTCCGATTGGGCTCTGGAAAAGATGCGCCAAGATGATCAATTTCATCGCAAAATCATTTTCAGTGACGAAACTCATTTTTGGCTCAACGGGTTCGTCAATAAGCAAAATATGCGTTATTGGTCGGGTGAAAATCCACATGTGCTTCATGAAACACCACTTCATCCACAAAAAATAACTGTTTGGTGCGTTTTGCATGCCGGCGGCGTCATAGGCCCATATTTTTTCGTCGACGATAATGCTCGTCACGTTACTGTGAATGATAATCGTTATCGCGCCATGATTACCGATTATTTTTGGCCCGAATTGGAAGATATGGACTTGGACAACATGTGGTTTCAGCAGGACGGTGCCACAAGCCACACAGCACACGTTACAATCGATTTATTGAAGAGTAAGTTTGATGAGCGTGTTATCTCAAGAAATGGACCAGTCGATTGGCCGCCTCGTTCGTGCGATTTAACGCCTCTAGACTTTTTTCTTTGGGGCTACGTCAAGTCATTGGTCTATGCCAACAAGCCGACAACGTTGGAAGAGCTCAGAGCCAACATTGAACGCGAAATACCAGCCGTTTCGGCCGAATTGTGTGGCCGAGTCATCGAAAATTAGGTCCAACGAATCGACCGCTGCAAACGTGCCCGCGGTGGCCATATGAACGAGTCGAGTTCCATTCATAAATGTTTCGATTGTACTTCAACCCGATAATAAAGTGAAATATCTCAAATGATCTGCATTTTATTTTGAAAAAAAGTTGTCAAGTCCTTATTGGAAAACCCTTTATTATTAGTATGCGTTCCAGTGCTGACTCAGTCATACTCCTACGACGAGGTGGAAATATGTTTGTGTATTTGGAGTACGAGCGTTCTTCGTCTAATGATGTGATATCCGCGTATTTAAAAAGCACGTTCGTATCATATTCGCACTCTTGGTTTTCAGTTAAACTCTAGTCTATACGTACTATAGTTTGAAAATCGGGATTCTTATTTATAACCGCACGCAATTTATTGGTTGTTTATCTTCCTATACTATCTGTTAGATTTCTTAACGAGGCTTTGAGGTAATATACTGTATTTAGCGCTTCATGTAATGGCAGCTTGGTGTTCTCTAATTTGGAAATAGCATCTAAAAGAATTGAATAATTTTCGTAAATTTGCTCTATTTGATTATGGATTTCGGTATCTGAAACCAGCCGCTGACTTACTGAAAGTGCTTGAGTATCTTGTGGATTTAAATTTAAGATACAAGGTTTAATAATGTGTAAAAATTTCTCATAATATAAAACAGCTTTAAGCCACGTTCCCCATCTCGTCAATACCGGCTGTGGTGACTAAGGTATGTCCGAACAAACCTGTTTAAACTCACGAATACGTTTTGGAGATTTAATAAAAACTTTTTTGGTAGAAACTGTAAATTGGTCTACTTTTGGATAACTGTTTCTAATAAATTTAGCTACAGGATGACATGCATGGAGCAAACAGATTACATGAAGCAATTGAGGATAAGATTGTTTTAGTAATTTTCCAGTTTTAACCATATTTGAACCCCCGTCTGCAACCAACATTATAAGTTGGGTTACCAATATATTGAACTTCCCAAAGGTATGTTTCCTTTCCGCGTTTGTCTTCTGTAATATTTCACTACGTAAAAGAAAAGCCACTTTTTAAAGGGCGCACTAATACATACTATTCCTTCTTGTATCCATCGTTTCATCTACCGTCAGCCATATTTTTTGATCTCTTCTTTTATTTGATCCGTAATCGTGTTTTTCACCCGAGGAAAATTATACTGTAATTGACCTCTTGTTGACAATCTCCATTCCGGAAGGTATTTCCGTTAAAATTTTTAGAAATTCTTCATTGTCTTCAATATTTTGTGGAATGTTGCATACGCTTAACATAAAAATAAAGTCATAGTAAAATGTTGATATTGCAAACAATACATTTAATAATAGTGCCAGTGTATTCTAATGTCGAAAATCGGTTAAGAAATCTATTAACACGAACATAACAAAGAACGCCGTCGATTCGTCATCATCAATCTAATACGGCATCCATACACATACCATACGCATATGAATCAGGACTTCGGGTATATCCGACCGCTTTCGAAATATATTATCGCCGCCAATGTGTGCGCACTCGTTTCTGCAGGCTTACTTTGTAATGAAGATTAGATTGTCTAACAAATTTAGAAATTAGAAAAATTAGAAATTGGAAAATTCTGGACCTTTAATCCATAGTTTTACAAATCTTAACTACAGTAATTTCTTCTGGTATTAATTGGAGTTTATGGGAATAATTTGTCAGCTCTCAAAGATCTTCAGTGCCAATTATTTTTAATGGCGACATTCCGTGACTATATATGGCAATCGGTTAAGCCGTGTGGTGTCCCATCTTTCTTTAATCCAATTTGTCTACAATTCCATTCTCTTGTTGGCAACACTTCTAATATTGGGTCTGGGAAAAAGTTCGTGGCGTTTTTTCAGTAAAATTCAACTGGTCCCCGCATGGCGCGTGGACGAATTCATTTAAACCGAATATGCTCCATTATTATCGACAATGTTTCGCCATTTTTTTGGTAGATCCATGATCCCATCGGTGAAAAACTTCTGTGGTTTCTGGTCGAAAAACTGAATCAAGTAGTTTTCACAGGCTTCTTTTGAAACCAACTTAATTCCATTGAGAGAGTTCTGCAGAGATCGAAACAGATGATAGTCAGAGGGTGCTATATCCGGACTGTAAGGTGGGTGCATCAAAACTTCCCAACCAAACTCTCTCAATTTTTGACGGGTCATCAAAGAAGTGTGTGGTCGGGCGTTGTCATGATGGAAGACAACACCTTTCCTATTAATCAATTCGGGCCGTTTTCTTTCAATCGCCTGGCGTAATCTCTCTAGTTGTGCACAGTAGAGTTGAGAATCAATCGTCTGACCAGTTGGAAGTAGCTCGTAGTGGACGATTCCCCTCCAGTCCCACCATACACACAGCATCACTTTTTTTGGCGTCAATGTTGGCTTAGCGAACGCTTGTGACGGCTCACCATCCTTTATCCACGATCTTTTACGCTTCCGATTATCGTACGTAATCCATTTTTCATCTCCGGTTATTAAACGTTTCAGAAACGGCTCGATTTCATTCCGTTTCAGCAGCGCATCGCAGATGTTAATTCGGTCCATCATGTTTTTCACGCTCAACTCATGAGGAACCCATACGTCAAGCTTTTTTTTGTAACCAGCTTTGTGTAAATGGTTCAAAACAGTTTTGTGGTCAATGCCTAGCTCCATGCCAATATCGACACTGCTGATATGCTTATCTTGTTGGACTTTTTCAAGAATTTCATCGGATTTTTCAGTGATTGGACGACCGGAGCGTGACTCATCTTTCACATTGAAATTTCCAGAACGAAAGCGAGCGAACCATTTCCGCGCAACAGATTTCGACAAAGTACCTTCACCGTACACAGCACAAATTTTATCACAAGCCTGCGCAGCGTTCTTCCCCTTATCATAATAATATTGCAGAATATAGCGAAATTTTTCATTATTCTTCTCCATTTTCAAGTGCGAATAACTTTCCAACCACTGCACCGATTACAATGTTTCTACGCTCAAACTAACGTTCGGAAGGTCATCTAAAAAACGAGCCGTCGGTGGTGTCGCTGTGACTTGTTGTTCTTTAGTTATCGGCAACCAATGCCATCTATCGGGAAAAACGCCACGAACTTTTTCCCAGACCCAATATTTCCATCTAGAACTAACTATGTTTAGAATATTTTACCTTATTAAATACATTCCAAAAATTTCAAAAAGGGAAGAACGATATTATATCATCAATGTTATTTTATCTGAATTGCGTTATCATTCTAAGTATTCGATAAGAACTTGTTTACGTTACGACAGGTACCTCGAGTATGCCTTCCACATTGGCCAAACGCAGTTCCACGACGCTAGGCACACCGACGCACGAACGTTGTCCCTCGTGCGACCGTCAATTCGGTCCGAAAGCCTTCGACCGTCACGTAGAATGGTGCAAAGAGAAAAAAACGTCGATACACAAATCGCCGGCCAGCGTTCTGCTCGCTAAGGAACGTTTAGAAGCCAGGACGAAGTATAAAGTGCCGCCTCTGACGAAATCGAAGCGCGCCTTGACCAGGGAGAAATATTCCCCTCAAATGAACAGGACAGAATCCGTTGTCAGTATGAAAAGTGTCAGTGCGTGCACGTTTGACAGAAGTCCCAGTATCAGAAAGTCGAAAAATCTGTTGAACAGTAAGAAAAGCATGGACAAGGTGGGCGACGGAGTCGGTAATCAGGGAGATCAACTCGCCGAGAAGATCGTCAAGGAGAAAGTGGAGCAGAGTGTTGGAGACGCGGTGGTCAAACTGGCGCAGAGTGAGAAAAACCTGACAAAAGAGGCTAAAAAGTGTTTGGAACCCATTAAAAGGTAAGAGTTGATTAAAAAAATTTTTTTCTTCTTTTGACTATAGGATTTTCAAGCGATTCTTTAAAAAGGTTATCTTTTTACAATATCAACGCTTGGAGCAATAATATGGCTATTGTTTGATATTATTGATTTAATTTTTTTTATTGACAATCTTTAGTGATAGCATTTGATACGTCGGTTTTTATGAACCCATGCTTAAAATTCGTCTTAAAAATCAGAACTGATTGCTGTTTCTTTAATGAAAATGATTAATTTTTACTTTTAGATAATTATAGATAAAAGCAAGTAATTTATAACAATTTCAATACTACATTTGTGTTTTAATTAATTGTCTATTTTACTAGTTGTGCTTTAAAAACTGTTAATATACACTCACTTTAGAAAATTCATCCAACAGAAGGAAGGTTATGTGTTTTCGTAGAAGTGGTCAAACCATTACTTTCAACTCATCGTCTGCTTTTATATAATCCTGACGAATATACATTTGATTTACATTTTTAATTATTGCGATACATTTTCCAAATTTCAAATCGGATAAATATCTCTTGTAGATGGTAAAACTTTGCACTTTTCTATTTCAAATGAAGGTCTGAATGTGGAATTTGTAATAATCTAGGATTTCATCAATTTCTCACTTAATTTTCTTCACTTTCATCGTTTCTTAAGCTGGCATAATATGATTCTATCAATCAACGTCTTCTGTCGTCTGTGGCAACTTCGGAAAGTTACCCTTTTTAAAGACCTCCCAATACAATTCATGATGTTTATATCTGTTTTGATATAAAATTGGCACGTGTTTTGGGTTATTAATTTTGGTCGAAAGTTCTTTTTCAAAATGTTTTCTTCTTTTTTTGAGGCATTACAATAATATAGTTCATAATATTTATACCTCTCTTGATATAAAACTGACGCGTGTTTTGGGTCATTTATTTTGGTCAGAAGTTTATTTTCAAAATGCTTTTATTTTTTTTAAGCCTTCCAGTAATATAGTTCGGGATACTTAAATCTATTTTGATATAAAACGGGTACATGCTTTGGGATATTAATTTTGGTCGAAAGTTTTCGTTTCAAAATGTTCTGGTTTTTAGGTTTTTATGCTTTCGAATAATCTAATCTGTTTCGATATAAAACTGGCACGTGTCTCGGGTTATTAATTTTGGTCAAAACTTCATTTTCGAAATGATTTGATATTTTTTTTAAACTTTCTGGTAATATAGTTCGCGATATTTATATGTATTTTGATATAAATTTGTTCACTAACCACTTTGAAATCAAATAAGTTGATGAGTTAATCCCTGAAAAAATTGGTCCCATCGAATTACCTGGTTTGTGTCATTTTGAATATGAAGTGACTTTATCATTCCTTCTGCAATTTAACGTCACTTTTACTTTAATACCTTTATCTTCATTTTCGGTGTTTACACCGAAACGAATTGACAGTTAAAAAAATAATAATGACGCCATTATTTTTTTAAATTAGTATACAATTTACCAAGGCTTATTTGCTTTTAAAAAAAATGGAAAATTGTTGCATAATTAAAAGTTGACTGATCTTGAAATGCAAAAATGATTCTTCACGATATTGAACCTAACCATTGGCTGGTGATTTATATTCTTGTGACATTTCCATTTAATCTTTTGCAAGATTAAAAGTGGTAAAAAGTATTGTGAGATTTCGAACAAATTATAGCTACTGACTTTTAATTTGAACGTAATTTTATTTTATTAACTGCAACCTATTATTTTGCCATCATAAGTAGGGAGAAAGGAAAGAGGTTTTCCAATTCTTTTTTAATTTTTAATAACATTGAATACATACCGACTCCATTCTCCTTACTTTTTTCCCCAAGGGCATCCTGAACAGATCCCAAAACTGAAACCTCTTTCCTTTTTCTTCCCCAGTACCAACAGTAAACGCCTGTTACCCCTCTCCAAAATTAACACCATTTCCGTTAACGATGACGTGGAAGGTCTGACGGTTTCGCATTTAAGTCTGAACGACAACGATTCCAAGAGATATGTCACGTGGAAGGACACGGTTAAGAGTGTCAAATCAGATGACGTCAGCATCAATAGTAAAATCAAGACTTTTCATAAGCAGTTTTCGAAAGAAGTAGGATTGGAAATGTTTAAGAAGGCCGTTGACAAGGACGTCCACTTGGAAACCTTCAGTAACATAGCAAATCAATCGAAGATCAGTAAATTGGAGAATTGCACGATTAAAGTTGTCGTTAAAGATAAGAAAGCGCCTACTCCCAAGAGCGTGCGATCTCGTAATAGTAATAAGGTACCGACGGACTCGCCGAAGAAGTCTGCACGTTCCTCTTCTGTAAAATCGGATGAAAAACCAGAAATTTGCAATCTAGAAATTGATTTAAATCAAGAAATCGCAATTTCTCCCGAGGAATCCGTTAAGGAAAACGACCAAGGACAAGCGTATGAAGAACAATGTGACTCCAACATTGACGTCTATAATACGGAGTATTACAAAAATGAAATAACATCACTCAAAGATCGACTGAGTTCCCTAGATGCATACCGTCACTACAACTGGCGCAAAAATTTCGATGGAACTCGAAGCAAAATTACCACCGAGGTGAGACCGTGCTCCGGAAGCTTGAATACTAGCAGGCAGGGCTCGGCGAGAAGTACAGTTAACAGCAAAGGCAGTAGGACTCCGTCTAAATCCCCCAAAAGTAGAAGTCCTGCACGGTCTGAGGTAACACATCCGAAACCGAAATGTGACGAACGAATCAAATCAACTACGCGAAAAAAATCACCATATCCATCTCCTAGGCAACCTACTCGAACGTCGAAAGGTCAAAATTTTAAGAGTTCCAGTGATGCCACGTTAATTCTACGAAAGTCGACACAAAGTAAGTTGCCTGTCAGTAAGGAGACGAGGATTCCAAGATCGACAAATGTAACTCCTCGAGTTAGATTGAAAACGAAGAGCCAGTCCCCTGCCAATGCAAGGATCGAAAATAAATCACCATGTAGAGTACAGAATGTACCGGTGGTTCAAAAAACTGAAAATAAGACGTCGGCCAGACGAGACACCCCAAGATCTAATACCACTTCTTCTAAGGCAGACACGCCTAGAAAATACAAATCTAACATCAAGAAAAACAACACTCCCAATTGTTTGAAAAGCGTCAATAGAAACGAGCCGGAGATAAATGAGGAAGACAGAGAGGACGACATAATTACCCAATATCAAATGTGCGAGGAATCGAGAAACGAGGCAAATAAGGAAGAAAACATAGTCACTCAGTATCAAAAATTTAAGAAATTCTGCTTGGACAGGAAAATCGAGAAAGTGCACTCCAACGACGTGGGAATCAGCTGTTTGGCGAGATACCGCATTAACAGCAAGATACTGAATTGTGAGCGTTTCTTGGAGAGGAACAAGTTGGTCGACGTTGATCTGAAGACCGCTTCTAGTTCCGAAGACATAGTCGCGGGATCTCCACACAAGCAGTTGAAAGATCAATGCTGCCAGACTGAAGTTGTCGAAAAGGAAGTCGAAACAATTTATAAAATGAAAGAGTCGCCGGAGAACGATGAAAATTCGGAGAGCGTTAATGACATCGAGGAAAGTCTTCAAGTTAATGTTGAAAATAAGTCGGATTACAAGAAAGAAATATTTTTCGATAGTCTGAATGGAAGCACTGAAAGTGTTAATAGCAATATTTTTGAAGGTACATTAAATGCTTTATTATGTTTAGATTTTGATTTTTTAATTGCTTTTTAATTGGTTCTTCTTTTCTCAGTTCAAGATTATTTCTTCACCTGCTTCATTATTTTTGTTTTGTTTTAAAAATATTTGGCATTACAATGCAGCATTTTTATGCTTTCGTTTTCAGTGCTTCGCATTTCCAAGTTATAGTTAGTGTCACACTTTCATCTCTGTCAAAAATTGTACTTTTAATTTCCCAAAGCTAACGGCGTTTTCCAAATAGGTTCCTGAAGATATTTCTCTAACATATTTATCGCTTGTTCCCCAAGGCTGAACACTTAAAAATTATATTATTGTTATGCTTCCATCTTAGTCCAAAATCTACAGAAAGATCGTTTCCAAGTAGATGATTTCTGGAGACGATGTTTCACCAATGTATTTATCGCTCATTCCCCAAAACTAAACATTATCCTTCAATCTCAGTAGAAAATCTTCAGAAAGGTCTTTTCTTAAAAATTGACGTCTTCTGGAGGTATTTTTCTAATGTATTTACATGTCTTTTCTCTAGGACAAATATGTAAAGTAAGTGTGATTAATGCTATGCTTTTATCGTTGACGAGATCATCAAAATTATAATTTCTCAAATCAGTAGTTTCTGGACTAATTTCTAATGTCATACAAAGTGTTTTTTAAAATCGTAGATTTTCTTTTGATCGTTTCACGTTGCCTATAATAATCCAAATTAATGGTCGAGTTTCGGGATTTTAGATCTTCAAATTTAAGTTTATTTACAATGATGTTACGACCTTTTGCTTTGACCTAGCAACGCGTCCTTCTGAACTTTTCGACTAACACTATGGTCTTTAAGTTTTCAAATATCTAATTTTTTTCGCGTTCTTATTTGCCACCTTGTGTACTTGCATGCAGTTTCATTTGTCCAAATTCCTTATCTGATTTTGTCAAGATCTTTAAACGGTACAATGAGTTCTTTTGGAATTCTCTTGAAGATTAAGATTTTAAAATCCTAGACTATTAAATTTATGTTCCTTCGTCCACATTAATAAGATCTCATTTTATCCCAGTTCTTTCATCAACTTATCTAATTCTGGTTTCTGATACCAACACCTAATCATGACAGTCTTGAAGAAAATTACGACATATTTATGACAATATGAACTACGAGGTCGTATACTTCTTTTCTATGTTTGCTTTGCCGCGTCGGGTTACCTTCCCAACTTCTTCTATTCCATTTACCCCATGAGGACATTGGTTTGTCTTCCTAACTAATAAGTTTAATCTTTATTTTCAACTGCGTTCAAGTTCTTAAAGGCATAAATCCATTTTATAGGAAAAACATAATTTGTTCTTAATTTTAATACATTTTTCACCGGTATTCCTCCAACATTCTCTTACAAGAAGAGAGAACCTATCTTATTTCGACAGTTCATTCATTTGTAACAGATGTAACATGCTTCTGACTCTAAAATTTCCTTCCTCAGGAACGTGTTGTTAATCGTCTAAAATCTGGAAAATCACTTCTTTTGATAAATTGCAGAAATTGGAACCCAAGGGTTTGCAAAACTGAATAGAATATCCTAATGAAATACTGATGCTGATGAAGTGCAGCATCTTCATTCAATTTTCTAATCTCCGTGTCATTTAAAATATCTGCCAATTTGTGAATTGGTCGTGCCAATTAGAAGGCAGTCCATTGGTAAAATGTTTTGGTTCTCTCAAAAAATTAATGTCACGTTCTTGTCTCAGGGTGAATTTAGGCTAAAGGAAGGGTTAATTTAGTGCCCATTCTTTGCCTAATAGTCTAGTACCAGGGTCTTAATGATGAATCCAATATTCTAGCATATTATACTTCACTTCTTTGATATTCTTCCATTCTTTCTTGGTCAATTGAGCAAGGTATTGACAAACTCTGAGAGTTTTTCGAATGTGCAAAATCCTAAAATTTGGAATTATTTTGGGAAAACGTTCGATCTATAAAATGTTCTATTGTTTTGAATCAGTGACCTATATTTCTGAAAAAACAATAGAAAATCTGATTTGGAAAAAATGCTTGACTATTCTTTCACTTTTTCCATGTCGACATTTCTTCCAAATGGATGAAAATGATTTTAGGAAAAATTGTACGAATCAATTTTCCAATTCATACAAACTCTTATAGATACTTCCAACCACCTGCTTCCAAGATTCTCATATGAGACGAGCAGTAAAAGAGTTTTTTTTTCTTTTATTTATTTCTTGATTAGACGAGAACAGCTGCAATAATCTCGCAAAAGAAGACGGCACAAAAACGGATCAAATTAGAAACGATCTAAAGCAGAAAATATCCAGAAGTCAAATGTTATACCTGCGACAGCAGGAGGATTGTTTTTCGGAAGACAGCGTCGTAGAAGGCTGCGAAAATCGCCACTCCCACGCTCTGAGCGTAGCCAGGATAGAAAGGGAATTCAGAAGGTGCTCCAGCGACATCTGCTTGCACAGGTCTTCCGAGACCAGTTTCATTTCATACACCGAAATCGACTTACACAAGCTGTCCAGTTACGAATGCACCAAGGTTCAGGATTCGCCGCAACGCGACGTCAATCTCACTTGCGACGAAATCCTGGAGATAGCCGGCGAGCAGTTCCTGCGGGAGTTGAGGAATTTGTCCCCGATCAAAACGAGTACTCCGATTTGCCATAAATCTTTAAGGTCTCCGACCTTTTCCGAATGCGTGCCGCTCAAACGAAGGAAATTGAATGAAGAGGCGGAAGATGAACTTAAAGTTATTGAACGGAAAGACGATGAAAACAAGAGCGTTGATGACGCCGATCAAAAGGCAAAAGAAGACGAAAAAGAAGAGAATCCTGCTGGAACGGATTGCGCGAGGGAACTGAAGAAAAACATCGAACAAATCAGGGAGAAAAACATGCAGATCCAAAACACCCTGGAGAGCGAGCAGTTCAAGCAGCTCGTGAAGAACAGTTCCAATTATTTCCTGAGCAATTCGGAAGTGCAAGACGACGTCGTGAGTCAAGTGGAAATAGAGATAGAGAGTCAGGAAAGCGTGGCAATGAAAAGGATTTTGAGTACGATAGATGAGGCGTCCTCCAATACATCCTCGGGAATTGCCAACAAAATGTCGAATAATTTTAAGACTAACTTAGATAGTACAGAGGTGGAGGAGATGAACCTGATCGATCTCGGGAACGAAAGTGAAGATATAGGGAACAGTTTTCCGTTCGATTTGTACAATTATGAAATACTGGAACCGGCGAAGATTAGGTAAGTTATGCAGTACTTATCTAATGAAATATTTTATTTGGGATGTGTTTGGGGATCAAATATAACACCAAAGTGATTTTTTTTCTTTAATCAGAACGAGTGATATTAATTTATATATCTTCGAAGAAGGATTAAATTAATTGTGGAAGCTAAAGGAACATAAAAGAGTATTACTTTTATTTTTACAATTAATTTAATCCTTCTTCGAAGATAGTGCAGAGTAATCCTTCTTCGAAGAAGGATTAAATTAATTGTGGAAGCTTAAGGAACATAAAAGAGTTTTATTTTTAATTTTATTGTTCTATTTAATTAAATTCGTTCGATGTTTTTAGCTTTAAAAGAGATATCTGAACATTCGATCAATTTTATTTTCTTTTATAAAAAATGTGTCTTACTGACTACATTTCCCATTTAAAATATTTCGTATAGATGATTCAGCACCATCACTTTATGTTCTCCTAAACATTTTCAGCCAGTTTTCACCGAAAAGATCTCCCACTCCGAAAAAGAAAACCAAACACCAGAGCAAGTACACCCTAACGGACGCGCATTCTAAACAAAGACCCGACTCTGCCGACCTCATTCCCAACATTTCGCCCAGGTTCCTCCATCTGATCCGGACAATAATACACCCCAAAGGCACCTACTTCACCAGGGAAATTTACAGTGACGTCGAAGGTGAGCTTCTGAAGATATCGCGGGCTCACTGCAGGAAACTGTTGCAGTTGGACAAGAAGAAACTGAACAAAATTTTAGAGAGCGAACCGCTGAAGTTGCCCAAAGTGACGACCGTAAATAACGTCAGGCCGGTGGTACCCGCGTCTCCGAAGAAGATAAAGTTGCCGCCGCTCGTAAACACTTCGAGGCCGTCCAGTAGTTGCACGACCCCGAGGAAGGGAAGGGCGACGCCGTGTTCGCTGGGACAGGATTATTGCAAAAGTAAAATACCTGTGCGCGAAGCGGCGACGAACGTTAATTTGGTGCCCGACGAGCTCGAATCTCCAAGTATGATCGTCGGTGTTCAATATAAGCTCGCCTCAAGGCCTGCCAGGTTGAATATATTAAATAGTAATAGTTTTGTGCGTGGCAAAAGTTTCATTTTCGTTCTGCTTAATTTTAAATACAAATCGATGATTTTATTTAGTTAATAACTGCAAGAAGCTATTTTATTTATTTATTTATTTATTTATTTATTTACTTATTTATTTCGACGGCAATAAGAACTGAATATAAATCATATATTACACAGCAATTAGTTTATCGGTCAAGCTATCCATTCAGAGAATTTATTTATTTTTTCAATAATTAATTTACTTATTTATTTCGAAGGCAATATGGGAAAAATATAAGCCAACTATTATTTTAAAATTACCAATTAAGATATCAACACTAACTTTTTTTATTTACATATTTGTTTATCCACTTATTTATTTATTTATTTCGGGGACGATAAGGACAAAACGTAAGATAACTATTATATATCTTTAAAATTGCCAATTTATATGTCAATTCTGGGAGTTTACTAGCTTCTTGTTTAAATATTTATTTATTTAGGTATTTATTTATTTAGAGACGATAAGGAAACAATGTAAGCCAATTATTATTTTACAATTATCAATTTCAGTTCGGGGAATTACTAGATTTTTATTTTTATATTTATTTATTTATTTCGACATCAATAAGAACTGAATATAAATCATACAAAGGGTTTTCCAATAGGGACTTGACAACTTTTAATTCAATTTGTGAACGCACCCTTTCACTAATCATCGAACTGTCACTGTCAATTTATTCAGTAAACTTAACATTTTCGTCATGGTAAGGTACACGAACGAACAACGTCTGCAAATTATAAAAATTTACCACAGAAATTTGGAGTCGGTGACCGCTACTTTAAGAGCGTTAACTCCGATTTTCGGTCGTAATTCTCGCCCTAGTAGACAGGCAGTAACAAGTTTAGTGCAAAAATTTGAGTCTACATATTCGTTGTGTGATGTTGCCGTGCCAGTGAGACAACGGGTTGGTCGAAGTGTCGAAATTATCGCTGCCGTTGAAACGTCCGTAGCAAATGATCCAAATCAGTCAATTCCACGGCGCTCTCAAGATTTGGGCATCGCCCAGACCACTTTATGGCGAATTTTGCGTAAGGATCTTGGTTTACACCTATACAAGATCGAGCTGACTCAAGAATTGAAGCCGATGGACCATTTGAAGCGACGTACGTTCTCCGATTGGGCTCTGGAAAAGATGCGCCAAGATGATCAATTTCATCGCAGAATCATTTTCAGTGACGAAGCTCATTTTTGGCTCAATGGGTTCGTCAATAAGCAAAATATGCGTTATTGGTCGGGTGAAAATCCACATGTGCTTCATGAAACACCACTTCATCCACAAAAAATAACTGTTTGGTGCGGTTTGCATGCCGGCGGCGTCATAGGGCCATATTTTTTCGTCGACGATAATGATCGTCACGTTACTGTGAATGGTAATCGTTATCGCGCCATGATTACCGATTATTTTTGGCCCGAATTGGAAGATATGGACTTGAACAACATGTGGTTTCAGCAGGACGGTGCCACAAGCCACACAGCGCACGTTACAATCGATTTATTGAAGAGTAAGTTTGATGAGCGTGTTATCTCAAGAAATGGACCAGTCGATTGGCCGCCTCGTTCGTGCGATTTAACGCCTCTAGACTTTTTTCTTTGGGGCTAAATCAAGTCATTGGTCTATGCCAACAAGCCGACAACGTTGGAAGAGCTCAGAGCCAACATTGAACGCGAAATAGCAGCCGTTTCGGCCGAATTGTGTGTCCGAGTCATCGAAAATTGGGTCCAACGAATCGACCGCTGTAAACGTGCCCGCGGTGGCCATATGAACGAAGTCGAGTTCCATTCATAAATGTTTTGATTGTACTTCAACCCGATAATAAAGTTTTTGAAATATCTCAAATGGTCTGCATTTTATTTCGAAAAAAAGTTGTCAAGTCCTTATTGGAAAACCCTTTATTACACTGCAATTAGGTTATCAGTTAAGCTCTTCATTTAGAGAATTTATTTACCTTTCAAATTATTAATTTACTTATTTACTTCGGAGACGGTGAGGCCAAAACGTAAGCCAACTACTATTTTAAAATTACCAATTTAAACATCAATTCGGAGATTTTACTAGCTTCTTTATTTACGTATTTATTTCATATTACTCATTACATATGTATATTAGAGAACAACAAAACAGCAAGTAATAGTATAGGCACACAATGACAATGAACGAATTACTAACCCAATAAAAAACATCATAGAAGTCATATATATTACACTACAATTACCACTGAAGATGTTAACTCGAAGAGTATGGTTCTGTATTCGATATAAACTTCTGTAACCTTCATTTAATTGTATCAAAATTTCTGACTGCAGAATTTCCTGGCCTTTATCCACTGGATTTAGTTTAGGCAAGGTTGAAGTATATTTTTTTGACTTTTCGCGGATGTTGCTGCCAGATGATTCAGAAGTTTTTTTAAGGTTGGTGTTGTTTTCTGTTCGTTATGAAATTATTAGGCCATAATAGAAATCGCTGAACCAATTGTAGCGCATACAACTCGCTGAATATGAGCAAAACACACCAACGTCAATGTTTTGAAAATTTTCGAGGAATCTGGCAGTTCGTTTGGCGAAATGTTAAAAAACAACTCAACCGTGGTTAAATCCAATAGAAGATTATAAAATTCTTTCGTCCTCTTCTCTATTTGGTGTCTTTCTTTAATTTTTTTTTTACTTCTTTAAGGTCTTCCACCACGGCATTTCTCAATTTTTGACAATGTTCTTCCATCCTTTTTTACTAAATTTAATTTTCGGGCTAGGTTTCCCAAAACGACTTGACTCTATTTTCGTTCATGTTCCATCCGTTTTTATTTTTGGTAATTTCTTTTAATTTTTTTTAACAAAGCTAGATTTTTGACAATTCGTTTTCGTCCAAGATTCCTCAGCTTTTTTTGGTTTTTCAGGTTTTCTACCTGGTTTTCTTTATATCCATTACGTCCAGATGACCTAACCATTGATATCTTCATGATCTTACCACTTTTTTTATTTGAGTCTATTTTACAGTACATGTTGTTTATTTTTACGTCTCTTTTTGCGGAAAATTTTCCATTCCTATATTTCCATTTAATTTCCTATTTTCTTGTTTATTAGACGCAGTCATTTAAAAAAAAATTGTAAGCTTCATGTACATGTGTTGGTTTTTGCTATTTTATGTTCGGGAAGTTAAAGTTTTTGACTCCTTCCAGTTTCTTCTCCTACTTTTCTTTTGCTTCAAACAGCAAAATCTTCCTTTTTTCGATGTCAGTCTTTGAATTTTTTGAACGCACTCTATATATTGATCCTGTTCTCTTCCGATTTCTCAAGCATGTTAAGTAATCAAAATAGAAGTCCTTAATAGTGTTAGTCTTGGAATTTTTTGAGCGCACCCTGTATAGTTATCTTGTTCTCTTCTGGTTTCTCAAGCATGTTCAGTGATAACAATAAAAAGTACAGCTTTTATGTTAAGGAAGAGTTCTTAATAGTGTTAGTTGTTGATTTTTTTAAAGCACCCTGTATTGTGACCCTGAACTTTTTGAGTATACCCTGTATTACTACTGATAGATTACCACGTTGGTGGTTAATACATTTTTATATCATCTATTATTGAATGTTTGAGTTTATAGTGACACGTTTTTGTAAATCTTTTATAGCCTTCTTGAATACAATAATTTCCAGGAGAAATTTTTGACGAATTTGTATTTTTATTTGCTTTCTAAAAATTGGTAATGAATGTACGAAAACTAGTGGTGATTCTTTTTATTTTTGCAGCAGTATCAACTACAACAATAATAGTGAATACAACCCTTTCGTGTCGGCTGAACGACAACTGATGGAACTATTAGAATGTGACGAATTCAAGGTGACACCTCCAGCACCGCCACCTACCGTTCAGAACACACCTCGGCCACGCACCACAGACAACACCACCACTACCAACAACACTAAATCTCCAGCGCCACACAAGAAAAAGCTCGTGAAATCCGCCGATCCGAAATTACAGAAGAACGCCTCGCAAACGAAAAAGAAAGATTCGTCAGTCGTCGTGAAACGTGCTTCCGTCATAGATCCACCTCTAGACTTTCGCGATAGACTCTCGATGTTAAATGACGATTTCGAAGCCATAGAAAATATGATAAACAACACTTGCAACGATGTCTTCGATTCCATGCCCGAAAACACGTTTCCGAATCGTTTTTACGTGAAAGCCGACAACAACAGCTTCAACTTGAACGCGATTCTAAGTCAGAGGAAGTACAGTGATGACCTGTCGATAATAGATCCGCGTTTGATCAACGAAAACGATAACCTTTCGATTCCCGAAAGTCTCCATGCCGACGACTCATCACCGACTTCCACCTTAGACAATAATTTTTACGAATTGGGCAATCATTTCGACGACATCGACCACTTCAGCGAACATTTCGATCATAAAATGTCCAGCATCGAACAGGACGGCACCGAAATCAAGCTGAAACAGTCAATATCGATGTTGGACGATGATCGCCTCTTAGAGAGCGGTAACATCGACGAGTTCGTTATCACTTTGAACGAAACAAAGACAGAGAGTAAACGCACCGCGAAAAAATCCACCGAAAAAGTAGCATCTAAGACGAAAAAACCGATAAAATCGTCAAAATTACCTAAAAGTGCCGAAAAGTCAAATATTTCTGTGCATTCTTCCAGCTTTGGTTGTTCGAGTAACGCTGCAAAAGACAAGAAGAAAACCAATTTGGCGTCGTTGAAAAGATCTATATCCCTGCTGGATCCTGTTCAGAAACCCAAGCCCCTGAAGAATAAGGAAGACGTACAGAATTATTTTAACGAGCAGGAATTGAAGAGCCCCGTGAAGGCGGAAAAGACACTGTTTACAAAGATCGAGGTAAGTAAGAATATCTTCAAAGATTTTTACAAAATATTCTGGAAGAGTGTCTGAAAAGTTTTGTTGCTTAATGAAGTATTCTTTGCCTCAAATTGCTTATTCCGGAACAAATTCATTCATTATTTTTACTGCACGAAGTTGGCTGGGTGAGGTTCGACATGGCACAAATAAGTAAGGGTCTTCAGTTTTTTATTATTCTGCAACTCATCGCACTTGGACTGACGATGTCAAAGTGTTATTATGCAGTCTTTCATCTTCCTAAAGATTCTCAAAGTCTTACTCCCTTGATGCCACAAGTTTTTAATCTGACTTCTGCATTAACCTCAATATTTTTGGACGAGCCAATTTAGAATAACCAATCTTGGATTGCGGCTTTCCTCCATGAAGAAGTTGGTAGACTTTCTACTCTGCATGAACGATATGATCTATTGTCCATCATTATAACAGCATTATCTGGCAACTTTGGCAATACTTGCTCAAACCGTTCTCCCAAAATAATACCATTCATTTCATCATGGTAGTCAGCTGTTTCTCTACCTTCGAAAAGCAACAGTCCATCCTCCATAAATCTGAATTCAGATCCTATCTGTAGCATTAGTAATGTAACCTTTACCATTAGGTTTTTTTAATCCTGTTGATAATGCTTCAACGAAAGTTTGTTGTGCATTTTTTATACTTACGTCGCTCCAAACTTTTTCCTTTGCGGCGACCTTCACTGTAATGTTTCATTGGAACTTCTTCGCAGCGAGGAAAAGCTTGAGTTTATGACTGGATCTAGTGGATAGGTTGGGCAAGGTACAACCTAAATGCTCGATCCAATTTTTGTGGACAATTTGGCCATTTCAGATCGTTGATCAGAAATTATTTTCTTCAAGTTGTTTAGTCGAGCGATCCATTAGTGATTTAGAGATTTACGAGGGCTAGTCTTAAAATTATTTTTCCAAAAAATCTCCACTATTAGCTTGTCTGATTTTTTTTTCGAGGGAGGGCCACCATTATGTGTTCACTTTTGATATTGCCAATTGGATTCAGGCACAATGTAGTGAGGCTAAATTGCATCAACCATAACAAATCTTTGCAAATGGTCAACCTAATTCATGTTGAACAACTTCAAATTATTGCTTGACTAATGTAATGTCGCATCGTTCCAAAAGATGGTGCTGGTTATCAAGTCTCACTTCACGCAAATCTTTTCTGTATATTAAAGTAAGGTCCAGAAACATATTCACTTTTCATACATTAATTGATTGTACTGTCGTAAGTTCTGTCGATATAGCATGTGATTGGATGATATATTTTAACAAGTAAATATTATTAAAATTGAAACACTCGGTATTTATAACATTGTTTAGTTTTTCTTCGGAAAATCCTGACTGTGCTTCAAGTCGAAATATACATACATAGGGAAGTGTATATTAAAATATATGTCGTAAAACTATACCAAGTGTTGTAATTTGAATTGCATTTATTATTTACTTTTCTATTCCGCCAGACTCCTCTGACGAAATCACTTCCGGAAGACAGTAACCGTTTCATTCCGAAAGCTGAAGAATTGTTTTCCGTGGACGACGAGATGTACGAGGAATACAAAAAGTACGAAGAAATGTATCTAAAGGAAAAAGAGGAGAAACTGAAAAAGGAGGACCGGAGAATAAGCGACGGGCAATCGGGCCTCCTGACGGCCAGTGAAGATGACGACAGCCAACAGCAAAGTATCAAATTAAGTGGGGATTCAGCATATGGAAGGTAAGTAAATTTCGTTGAATTATTACTATTTCAATCAGGTTCTTATAATTTTATTGGAACGAATTCATATTTAATTCATACTCACTTTTTAGTTTGATTTTTAATGTAAATTGGAACATTTAAGAGGTGCGATAACTAAATATCGAAACTAGATGGCGACACTATCTTGAACAATGTATGTTGCATATTTTATGTCAGTTGCGTGGTTCCGTAGTTTCCCCAAATATATAAATTTTTGCTCATTACTTCGGAAGACTGGCATAAAAGAATCCTGATGGACTACACCTCAGAGAGCAAGGAAACTATTAGCAAGGTCTTGACTTGCAACTTTGACATCCAGATCTTCATTGGAAATTCTCTCTTCCCCATCACAGGTTCCTATTGGAAAACCCATTATAAACGATACTCAAGTCTCGCCTTGAATATCCTTTCTCGCGAAATTCGACGGAAAGCCGGTTCAAGAATAATGGGTTTTCCAATACGAACCTGTGATGGGGAAGAGAGCATTTCCAATGAAGATATGTATGTCAAAGTTGCAAGTCAAGACCTTGCTCTCTGAGGTGTAGTCCATCAGAATTCTTTTATGCCAATCTTCCGAAGTAATGAGGACGTACACAATGTAGATTTTAGCAAGCTGAGTTGTACGTCGATTAAAATTTTGCGTCAAATTCGAACGTCAAAAAATATAAAATCTTTTCATTGGATTTTATATTTTTCGATGTCCGAATTTTGACGCAAAATTTTAATCGACGTAAAACTCAGCGTGCTAAAGTCTAGAATGTGTGCTTCCTCATTACTTTGGAAGACAAATCTACTTAGCTTATTACAAGTTAGAAATGTGCGTAATCTCATTACTTCAGAAGACAATGATGTTAGCCGGAATTGATTGGTGCAGTAGAACAACACATCGTCTAATTCAGTATTGATTATGTGGGAATTTTTGGTTATCATTATCATTCCTGTAATTTCTCCCGTCTCCGTACAGCGCTGACCTTGTTTTTGCCACCTTTTCGTCATCACCAAAATGATTTTAATCGACGTAAAACTCAGCGTGCTAAAGTCTAGAATGTGTGCTTCCTCATTACTTTGGAAGACAAATCTACTTAGCTTATTACAAGTTAGAAATGTGCGTAATCTCATTACTTCAGAAGACAATGATGTTATCCGGAATTGAATGCAGCAGTAGATCAACACATCGTCCAATTCAGTATTGATTATGCGAGAATTTTTGGTTATCATTATCATTCCTGTAATCTCTCCCGTCCCCGTACAGCGCTGACCTTGTTTTTGCCACCTTTTCGTCATCACCAAAATGAAGGGTAGAATCAAAATGGATGGTTTCAAACGAATTGAAGTCATCAAAATTACAACGACGTATGTTTTTAAAGAATTTTTTTGAAGATATGAAACGTGCGCTCGTAAATAAAAGAGTTTCGTTATTTAATTATCGCATTTCTCATCCTCATACATCCTCGTAAAAACCTGTCTGAATAAGTATGTGAGCGGTTCTGTAAATTCAACAATTCTAAGAGACGACGGCAGTCTGGAACGTTCTAATTTCAATAAAAGTCATTCTAGTTTGAACAGGAAGACGCCGAAGGTGCGAGCCCGCTGTACCAAACTGACCCCGCTGGATAGTCAACGCAACCTGACGGCGGAAAGTCCGAACTCGAGCAGTTCGGAGTCGTCTCCCATCATACCACTGACACCGGCGGCCCAGAAGATGTCGAAATTTTGCCACGAGTGCGGTAACAGATATCCGGTCGCCACGGCCAAATTCTGCGTGGAATGCGGCGTCAAAAGGCTGGTTTTGTGATATTTTTTTCGTTACTTCCGTGGATCGTCGAATCGCGAATATTATAATAATTATAAACCCGCCTCTAATCCTAATAGTTATGTCTGCATTTATATGTAAAAGAGAAGAAACAACGAAAGTTCGTGTGTCAAAGCACGTTTGATTATTATTTTTTTATTTATAAATATGTACATTCATTAACTCAAGCAGTAACCCTTCGATAAGTCGAAATTTTTTTCACTTTCCAATTTGTGGAACTTCGAGTTGATCTTTTTCCTTTTTTTTTTTTTTATTAGAATTTTATTTAGTATTTTCAACTGTCATATAGTTTATTATATATATAGATACGATTTTATAGAGAAAATGTTTCTTTTATATGAAAATTATATATATTTTAAATCAAAAAAAACGATGCGACAATTATATCTGTGTACGTGTTTGCATTTTTTATTAAACATTAGACGACTGAGATCAGGATACATTTTGTATTTTAGAGATTCCTTCTTTCTTCAAATTTTCACGATTAAAAAACGATATTTTCTTGAACGTTCTTATCCAAATGAAAATCAACAGAAATGCGAGTAATATGGGTAACACTAAATTGAAATATTTCAATGTTAAATTCTTTGATGACGTGGCCTCAACATGGAAGCTATGAAAGTGTGATTAAAATAGGAGACACAAGATGACACCACTTGTACCAAAAAAATTCTAATACAAATTTAAGGCCAAAATATTGTACGGGACTAGAATTGTTTTTCACGTTTCTCCCTGGATTTATTTAATATCAACCGGGGGAGGAAAAAATGGTAAAAAAAGGAAAACTTTCGATTTTGTATAACCTCTCGATATTTTCAATTCCAAATATTTCGGAGGTGTCAGTGTGGAAATACAGAAATTGAGTCTTTCGAATAGCGTTAGGTATATTTGAAGTGTACTTAAAACAATACTTTTCAATAAACGTGTATCGAAAGCATCTTTTAGTCTTTCATGTGTAAAGTAAAATGCTATACGAGGTGACATCCGAAAGTTCCTGATGCGTAGGGATGAATAAAATTGCAGAACGCCAAGATTTCATTCACTTCTTTCGTCTTTCAAAGTAATCCTCTTGTGAGTGGAAATAACCAATCCCAGCGATTTATTTAATATCAACCGGGGGGAAAAACATTATCAAAAAAGAATAACTTTTTCGATTTTGTTTAACCTCCCGTTATTTTCAATTTCGAATATTTCGGAGGTGTAAGGGTGGTAATACAGAAATTGAGTCTTTCGAATAGCATTAGGTATATTTGAAGTGTATTTAAAAAATATTTTAAAACTTATCTGTAAAGTATGACATTACACGAGGTGCTATCCAAAAGTTCCCGATACGTAGAGATTAATAACATTATAGAATGCCAGGATTTCATTCACTTCTTTCATATTTCAAAATAGCCCTCTTGGAAGCGGAGAAAATTGATTCCACCATTTATTTAAAATCAACCGGGGAAAAACATTATCAAAAAAGAATAACTTTTTCGATTTTGTGTAACCTCCCGTTATTTTCAATTCCAAATATTTCGGAGGTGGAAATACAGAAATTCAGTCTTTCGAATAGCATTAGATATATTTGAAGTGTACTGAAAAAATATTTTAGTCCTTATTTGTAAAGCATAATGTTATACGAGGTGATATCCAAAAATTCGCGAAACGTAGACATGAATAACATTACAGAATGTCAGCGTTTCATTTACATCTTTCACCTTTCAAAGTAGTTTTTCTCGCGGGTAGTGGAACTCTATAATTTGTCCTTCTTTATTTTCATTTTACTTTCTACATTTAATAATAATAAATTTTTGGATTTTCACGTGTGGAAAGAGAGACAAATGGCAAGGGTAAGAATTTAGAAACAGTTAAAATATAATCGTACTTACACTTCTTTTATCCTACCTTTTTTTCCGGGTTGCTGTGCGACGCCCTTACCCGGCTCGCCCCCCAAGCCCGCCACTGTCCTTGGTCTTTGTGTTCTCATATCTTTCCCTAGCCGTCACACAATAGATAAGTTTGTAATACAGATTATTAATTACGAAAACGTTAAAGAAGGAATCAGTAATTCGTATATTGCCCGTTCAAGATGGATTAGATATATTTTAAAAAAATCGCATAAACATGTATACTTGGAAAGAAATGTGTAGAGTTCGATTATTTAGAGAAGAAACTATGACTCATCAAAATCTGCGCGACGAGATTCTACCATAGACGTAACACGGTGGCATCCAAACAATACTTAACCTAACTTTAATATTTCTGTATATATTTTTTACTTCAATAGTTTTTTATATAAATTATGAAGCTAACAAGTAAAAACAGCGAAAACAGCACGCACACTATAAACACACGAACAACAATGGACACCACTGCAAACAGGGTCGCCCCTTCAGCGCATAATTGACTCGTCCTAAACCAAATTTCGTCCGAGCACATTGGCCTTGAAGTTTCTTCTCTAAATAATCGAACTCTAGTATTTTTATATTGAACAAGCACCTTGTAATATAGAATAGTTATGTAAGTGTTAAAAATGCATTTTATTTTTACAAAATATGAGTAAGCTGAGAATTAAAGATAAGAATTTTATCAATATATTTAAAATAGGTTTTATGTATGTGTATATATATATATATATATATATATATATATAATATATGTATATGTATACATATGTAGGCGAAGCATGGGTGTAATACAACAGCCAAATTTTCGGGCCAATTATGATGACGACCCGCTTAGCAAGCAGTCTGTTTTTCAACGTTGTTTGGTGTGGGCTTGTAGTATACTAGTAGTCATGTTCGATGTTTATATGTAACATAAGCATTGTAGGACACGATGTATTCAATTGCAAACAATATATTACAACCACGCCACTGGTTTTCACAGTAAATCACCCATTTTATTTTTACAGCAAAAGTGTTTGATATTAAGATCAAATGAGTGTCACCTACAATATAAAATTTGTATTGTTTACAAAACAATTTTAATAAAGAGAAGATACTGTCGTATGCATATAAATAACTACAGAAACAGCAAATAAATATAGTTTGCTTTATTTTAAATAATATAACTTCAAATTTCTATCTAATATATCATTGGTAAGCTTATTTTTAAAAAATTTCACGTTTGGCAGCTGTTATAATTGATGTAAAATGTAGATCGTATAAAATGCCCAATTTCCAAACAATTTTCTTATTTTACAAATGCATGTTTTTATTTTTCTTTTATTAGATCAGATATTAGACAATTGTAGTTTATAAATGGAAATAACAAAATTAAATTCCTTCCTTAGACCGGAAACAATGATTATATTAATCAAAAAAAGCAAAAAAAAAACTCCTGATGTGGATCAGCTCTGTATATATTTCAACAATCAAGTTGTCATCACTAGCAGATTATTAATCACAGTATGTTTTAATTTTGGCAGGATAAATATGCGGAATTTTTCCTGTGATTAATAATCTGCTGATGATGACAACTTAATTATCGAAATACATATACAGAATACGAACATTGGAATTTTTTTTACCTTTTTTTTAATTAATTCAATTAATCAGTCTCCAACAACATTTACCTTCAGTGAGTGTATTGTCTCCCTGTTAGATTATTAGTCAGTCTATGTATTATTATAAAATATATGAAAAATAATCTCTTCCCGTCTCAAATCACACAAACGAAATTTGTATTGTGTTATCTCTGTTTATTTTAAGTAGTATCGAGTACTTTAATATGTATTATTGTAAAGGTGCATTGTTTTTTTTTACTGATGTGTTAACAAAAAAAAATGTAACCGATTTAGATTTTGTACTTACAATATGGTGCAACTTTAGTTGAAAACTAATTTGGATAACCTCAAAAGGTGTAGTGTTCTGTTGTTACCATTCCATGTGTTATTTTATTTTTGTTTTATCGGCCATTTATTAACAAGACTGAAGTTTTAGTTTTGTGATTTATATTTTAATAATAAACATTTTCTTAACATTTGTTTTTTTTTAATATTCTCCAAGTGATTATTTCACTGCAAGGTTCTAATTTTATGGTTGTATATTAGGAAATCTGGATGGAAGTGTGAAATCGTTGCAAATTAAATATTCATGGCATCACATTGATTTTCAACTTTTTGAACCAAGTAGACGATATTGTTTGGAAGTTGATGACATAATTGTCAGCATCTCCCAAAAAGTACCCTGTCCTATAACTGCAGTGTCAGACTAAAGTGCTTTGATATTTCAAATAGAGATGGAGGTCCAATCTTCTCAGTTATTTATTTGTAATTATACAAATAAATAACAGAAGATTGGACCTCCATCTCTGCTTGAAATGTTAAAGCACTTTAGTCTGACGCTGCAGTTAGGACAGGGTACTGTCTACAGTAACTCCATTCAAATACAAACAAATAAGTATCTGTTGACTGGGATGATGACTACGACGGCTGTTTCGTTTTGTATTAAGACTCTTCAGGCAGCTTCAGTTCTCGTTCAATAGATATTGTTACCTTATATGATCGTGATTACAATTTCTGTTGGCGAGAACTGTGGCTGCCCGACGAGTCTTAATATGAGACGCATCAACCGTCATAGTCGCGTTCTCATTCAACAGTTCAGGTCGCTTGTTTATATTGACAAATACCGGGTGAGCAATCTTAAGTGTGCGTAGGGAAGAAACATTGAGTAATTGGTAGGAATTTATAGAATGTTGATGTATATAAAAAGGTAAAAAAGATGTAGTATTTATTGCAGTATACAATTAGCATAAACTTGATTTAAAAACAATTTATAAATACTTTGGTACGTAGATTTCCGCGGTCGTGGTCCATGCTATCTGCTTCTGGGTTTCCGGGCTGGAACCGCGTCACTAGTATATCTGCCGACGGTTCGTACCTATTTGTATGGGACATCTTCAGGACTGAACTACTGCACTGAAACTGTTTGTGAACACAGCAGAATTTATAAATACTATTTAAAATAAACGTTGAAGATTATAGCAGATGTTCAAAATGACCACGATCGACCTGTAAAAATAAATCCACTTGTCGCCTCATATTGGTAAAAACATACGTCTCAAGGTCTCCATATTTCTTTATAATAAAATATATTCTTTCTCACCTTTACTAACGAAAATGTATAATGACTGTATTACTTAAATGTAAGAAATAAATGTTGAGTTGAAATGCTATTTCAATTATACAATGTTAAGTAGTGAGTATTCTTTTACTACAGCTTTGATAATGTTTTCGATGTCGTTACGCAAAGTTGGCATATGGCTGTATAACGTTCCTCGAGATGGTAGTTTCCAGTTGGGATTGTATTTATTCCAGAAGTTATGAGAGTTGCTTAGCCAGAAAATGAAATCTCAAGCCACAGACGATTATCAAGAACAGTAAATCAGAAAAAAAACATTGCGTTTTTAGTGGCACGTTATTTTTCATATTTTGATGTCGATTTTTACAGTCACGTTTGTCCCAGCACATCAACGATTTATCCCAAACTTTACAGTATATCTTAGCACCATTATAACATTAATCGGGAAATTCATCAATAAACTTTTGCACTGCTTCAACCAATGATCTCATTTTTCCTGTACGCACGTTCGCCATACTTAATAATTAGACGTTTGTCTTATATAAAGATCCACTCGATACAAACTTATAATTCTACACTTCATATGTTTTATTACATTACACCGGTGGGGGCGCTGCGTACTCAATACGAATCTGGCCCGCGGGAAGACATCCCAACTCTATTCGTAAGCATTTCGGTGGTCTCTCTACCTTTGCTGTTGTCCTGCTGCCGACACAAGGTATAACGTGCTTCTGTTGCCTAACCTTATATGTATTTGGGACTTTAAAATTTGATCACAGTATGAGGGCTATTGCGATGGCAATAGCCCCCATTCTGTGAGTTGTGAGCTATTGTTCTCAAGATCAGTAATGAGAATAAGCAATAACAAAGAAGCTAAATACATACATATATTGCATAATAAAAATTTGGATTTCTTGAAGTAAATTTCTGATTCTAATTAACGATGGACAACTGTTGACGCCCGCGGGAAGACATCCCAACTCTATTTGTAAGCATTTTGGTGGTGTCTCTGCCTTTGCTGTTGCCCTGCTGCCGATACAAGGTATAACGTGCTTCTGTTGCCTAACCTTATATGCATTTGGGTCTTTAAAATTTGATCACAATATGAGGGTTATTGGGATGGCAATAGCCCTCATACTGTGAGTTGTGAGCTATTGCTCTCAAGATCAGTAATGAGAATAAGCAATAGTAAAGAAGCTAAATACATACATATCAGGTTGTTACATATGAAATGTCCGATTTTGTAAGGAATAAAAAAAGTCTAAATTTAAAAAATATAAATATTTATTCTGCAAAATAGTCTCCATTTACATCAATAAATTCCCTTTGAAAAGAAATCTAGGTTTTAACGGCTCACATATTGCTCAAACACTGCTATTACAGACTCCCGGTCAGGGAAGTCCCTATTTTTTAAGTGATTGTCTAAACTTCGGAAAAAATGAAAATCAGTTGGCGAAAAGTCAAGTGAATAAGGTGGGTGAGGGAGAATTTCGTAACCAAATTCCGAAAGTTTTTGGATTGTCTGTCGTGCAACATGAGGTCTTGCATTATCATGAAGAAGTATGGGTCTATGTCTATTGACTAGTGAGGGCTGCAAGCGGCTCAATTTTCCATGCACAGTTTCCAGTTCGGCACAATAGGACGCTGCCGTGATGGTTTCACCAAGTTGCAAAAATGAATAGTGAATAATACCCTTACTGGTGCACCATACAGTCACCATAATCATTCGCGGGTGAAGTGATGCTCGTGCATGCTGTCTTGGTGCTTCACCTCGATCTAACCATTGTCCTGACCGTCTCCGATTATCATAAAGTATCCACTTTTCGTCACACGTTACCACACGATGAAGAAGCGGTTCAACTTTCTGTCGATTAGCCAAAGAGGTAGCCACCTCTAATCGACGGAGCTTATTGGCTTCCGTTAATTGGTGCGGCACCCATCGATCGACTTTCTTCACTTTGACAATCGAAGAAAGGTGACGACTAATGGTGGCAATGGACACTTGAAATGTTTCTGCAAGGCTACGCACTGTTGTCGACGGATTACTTTCAACTTCTACACGCAGCTCGTCGTCATAAACGGTGCTACGCGCATATCCGCGAGGCTCATTTTCCAAATCAAAATTTCCCTCGCTGAATTTTTTAAACCATCGCCGTAATGTGCGTTCATTACACGTGATTTCTCCGAACGTCTGATTAATTTCTCGCGTTGCTGCAGCTGCATTTAATCCCTTTTTAAATTGAAAGAGGTAAATTGTCCGAATATCTCTTGCCGACAGCATTTCCATAGGCGAGACAAGGACAGGTGTGTTAATCTTTCCAAGAAATGGAACAGGTACACACTTCAAAATAAATACCCTTTTCTACAAATACAATAATAATCTTCACCAAAAACATACACGTCTTCACACAGGTGCGATTCAGTTCAGACTGAAGGAAAAAAACGGACATTACATTTGTAACAAACTGATACATTGCATGATTGCATGATAAAAATTTAGATTTCTTAAAATAAGTTTCAGATTCTAATTTAATGATAGACAGTTGCAGATGTCCGCAGGAATATATCCCAACTCTGGCTATCGTATTTAAAATCCCAATAATAAACGAGTGTAATTCAAACAATAAATTTATTTTTAATCAAATAAAAGGTAACAGAATTTGGTACAAGGAGATAAGAGAAACAAGAATCGACAGATTTCATTAAAAGACCATTGAAGGCAGCAAATATTCTACAACTAGTAATAATAATAAATAATCAAATTAATACACAACATAAAATCAAATAAAATTAAACTATTTAAATAATTTAACTAAAGTCTACCTTGTGCAATACTTTCACAATGGCAAATGCATGGTCGAACATGCTACGAATTTATCTAGTTATCTAGTATTAGGACGTGTAAATAAATAAATATCTCCTCACAACACGCACGATTTACAAATATTTAATTATTTATTCTCGAAGGCAATAGGTGTCACTGAAAAGCTTCCTGAAACTTTACTAAGACTGCATAACAGGTTCCTATTTGTACTATCAATGTGTTTGAACGTATCCGGGAATATTGAATGTGAAAGTTTGCAAACATATCGGACGTAAATCTGCCCAAGCGTGGATCAAATCGACACTTGGCGAGACTCACTCGTCCTATTTTCTCAACAATGAAACAATGACGAAATAAATAACCCATAAATAACTTTTATGTACACAAAATACTTTTCAATCACCACCTGTTCCTTACTCCATGTTCATCATGAAGGCATCCATTTAATAAGATCTAATTGCTGGCGGCACCCACTGGCACTCTTTTGAATCTAACGTGGTATCGATGACCGGTCTGTATTTAATGGTAACGTTGCCTGACGGTACATCCAAATCCGTCAAGGTGTGCTTTCTCCAATGCTCCGACAGCTCCTTCTTCTGTTGTCCCTCGATTGGTTTGCTGTAGTCGAACTCGTCGAGCCTCTTCGCGAAGTCTTCCCTCGCGTGGGCGCCTCGCGATTCTTTCCTGTTCTCGGCGCCGACTATTGTTTGCATGGCGCAGATCATCAGATTTTGCAGTTCTAACGTTTCGATCAGGTCGGAATTCCAAATCAGACTGCGATCGCTCGTCTTTAGATCTTCCTGTTGCTTGTAGATGTCCTTCATTTTGACGATGCCCTCTCTCATGTCGGCTTCTCTCCTGAACACGCCGGCGTGCGTTTGCATCGCTTTCTGCATGAGCAGACGTAAGTCGGCCGTTGACGTTTTTCCATTGCTATATCTGATTTTGTCCAAGTTGCATACACTCTCTTCACCGTCGGTCTGTTTAAAATAGAAAGAAAAGAGTTAGAAAATATGCGAGAGAAAGAATAATTATTGTAAATTTAGTCGTTAATTCTGCATTTGATACAGCTTACCCCTTGTCTACGACGTTTGCTTTATAAATACATGAATTAATGTTACGTATTTGCAATGTTCCTGGCCTGTTAAGACTCAGTTCTTTGGCATATTTGGTTTGTAATTTTTTTGCTTACCAACGGAGAAAGTGGTGCATATGTTTGGGAACAAACAGATAGAAAGAATCTTGTGCTCAAATGAAAATGACTCCATTTGGTGAAACCACAACATTGGGTCACTTGTATTTTCGTAAGCAAATTCAAATTTTAGTTCATGACGTATGTACTAATAAAAAAAAAGGTTAATAAAACCCCTTTCCATAAGTTTCGCTTTCTGTACACGAATGTCGACAACTAAGCTGTCATCATCAGCAGATAATTGTAGTGTGTGTTTGGCTTTCGATGGCGTAAGTCTAGTACGGACTTGGTTTTGTGCTAATTTTGACATGCGTAGATACGATTTTTGTTTAGAAAACAAATGTAATTTGAATTATTAGTTTAAAAAAATTCAAATAATACGACGTCATTATAGATACGACTATGTAATTTTGCCTTGCTCTCAACCAACGAGAATTAACTGTCATTTATGTCTGTCAATTCGACTCTCTCTTTTTGAAACGCAGTATAGGATTAATCCATTTGAAAATAGATGTTATAGCGTCCTAGAGTTAGAAATAATCCACAAGGATTAAACGCACTGTTGCAACTTTCAAATTAAATATTTAAAATTAGCCAAATTTTACGTATCTTCATAAAAAAAAATATATCAGAATTAAATGTTAAATTTTTCCGAAAGATGGTGCCGGTAGCGGAGTCTCATTTCAGCGACGACAAATCATATTCAAACATGAATGAATAACTTTTTAAAAGGACAATCTTACCGGTTTTAATTCTCCAGGATTGTCTCCGGGTTTAGATTTTGCAATAATTGTATTAGCGGCGGCTCTACCGAACACCACGATATCTAGAAGAGAATTAGCACCCAAGCGATTTGCACCGTGCACACTGCTGCAACCACATTCTCCTACTGCGTAAAGTCCTTCGACAAAGTCGTCTTTTCCATCCCTGTTGGTCAAAACCTGGAACAAATACAGAAGCAAATTAGTTAATTTTTTTTGTAGGTAACCGAACCAAAATTTGCTTGTAAAATAGATTCAGGTTGTTACTGAATCATTTCTTTTATATATGTCTTTATATTTAGTTGTGCGTCTTAAATAATAATAAAAGTACAAGAATCTGAGATGATGTAACAATTTATTGGGTTTTAACACAATGCAATTTACATTGCAAGCCGGAAGTTGAAAGAAGTATTGGATAATGTTCCATTATATGTCATAACCAATATATGTACGAGGGAGCGTTTTATATTCGCGGAATGGGGGACAAGGGGTGGAAATAAAAAAAACAAATTATTTTTCTTTTTCAATATATTCACCTGCAAGACGGATACATTTTTCACATCTTTCAATTAATTTATTTATACCCTCATAAAAAATTATTTCTCTTTATCTGCAAAATACGCCGAAACTGCCTCCTTGACTTCATCATCGGCAGTAAATTTTTTACCCAGCAGCTCTTTTTTCATTTTCGGAAACAGGTAATAATCACTCGGGGCCACGTCTGGGCTGTAGGGTGGGTGATTCACAATTTCGAAACCCACCTTATGCAGGGCAGCTAACGCAAAGCGGCTCTTGTGAACGGGCGCGTTGTCGTGCAAAAGCAGAATACCTTTTGTCAATTTTCCCCGTCTTTTCTCTTTAATGGCTTCTTTTAGTCGCTCTAATATTGAAGCGTAATATTCTCCGGTTATAGAAACACCTTTATCTTTATAATCAATCAACAATATTCCTTCCGAGTCCCAAAATACCGTTGCCATGAGTTTCCTAGCTGATTGTGACACTTTAAATTTCTTGGGAGGTGCTGTGCCCTTTTTATGCCACTGCATGGAGTCTTGTTTGGACTCAGGTTCATAATGATGAGCCCAAGTTTCGTCTCCAGTAACAATTCCACTCAATACACCATCCTTGTCTTCATTACAGAGGTCCAAAAATGCACGCGAACATTCTACGCGCTGTTGTTTTTGCGGCGGCGTGAGCATTCTCGGCACCCATCTTGCGCTGACCTTAGACATGCCGAGATGATCGTGTAGGATTTTAAAAATTGTTGTATCGGATACTCCAACCATTTCTGCGAGTTGTTTCTTCTTTAGTCGAGCATCTTCGAGTACAATTTGTTCAACTTTTTGGATAAGTGCTGGCGTGGTCACCTCAATGCTCCTGCCCGGCCTCGGGTCGTCTTCAAGGGATTCCCTTCCTTGTTTAAATAAACTATGCCACTTGTACACCATGGTTTTTCCTGGACAAGAGTCGCCGTAAACCAATGACATCTCATTCATTATGGTCGCGACTGATTTTCCTTGCCTGGTAAGGAACTTTATAACGGCACGATATTCGATTTTTTCCATATTTCACTTTTCACTCCTGATTATGTTACTTGGTTGACGATAGCTCAAAGACTAACTGTCTAATAACAATGAAACTTCGTATTTCTACTAATCATGAGTCGCTGCACAGGCCACGCCTACGCGCCTACTCACCCCTCTATAACCCGCTCATTCCGCGAATATAAAAACGCTCCCTCGTATGTTGCATGCACGGTGGTGCACCAGCTTATAATGCAAAAATTACAAGAGAATGGTTGGACGAACGTTTTCCGAGCGAAATGAACCCACATCATGGCAAACACACTGGACATGAATCCCCTCGATTTCTTTATTCGGGATTTTTTGAAGGACAAAGTTTATGCGATACCCGTGGCCAATAAATAGGAAGTAATAAATAGAATGAACGCCACAATATAGTTAACTGACCCAGATATGTGGAAACGCGTCCTAAATTCAATTCCACAAAGGCCACAGCTTTGTCTTCACACAAATGGCTACCAGTTTCAACATTTACGTTAAGTAACATTATTATTTTGCATCAGACTTGAATAAAACTCGTATTTTTTAAAATTATTTCTACTGATTTTTTGATGGTTTTATACTATCTTGCCAAATCTACACCTCTTTTAAGTAATTCATGTGCCCTAGCGACTGACAATACCATATTTCTGTATTAGGATTGTCCACTCAGAATTAATCGCAGAATCGCCCTACCTGACGATTATCCGCGTATTTCTGACCATCCTGTATATGTCATTCATCCACTAACTAATTTAACTTTTCTCACCTGCCAATAAAAATATTACACCATGAAAATAATAAAACTGCATTCACATAAATATCGTTAAATGTATGTTTATAACAATCAAAAGCCCGTTAAGTACGTGCTATGTATACAAGAAAATATTTATGAACAATTAATACCGTCATTAGGAATAAATTATTTTACAACAAGTCGAGTCACTCGAAATACTCATTGTCGGGACGAAAATAACCGACTCAACAGGATAATTAGAAATTACGCGCGCTTTTTTTTTAATGTCAATTAAAAAATTTAAATGACTCTTCGTTTACACGGCAAACAATTCTGTGCACTTTAATGTCAATGCAAAGCTAATTGTCAACTTAATTTCCTTTCTTTTGCAATCGGCAAACAGGATTTTGCAAATCAAAATGAGCGTTTCTTTATTTGGCCTTCATCATGAAATAATATAAAATCATGAACATATTAGGAACAAGGCAATTCAGAAATAACAAAATACAATTAGCTGATATTTTTCGTGTATTTTGCGTATGTATTTCCTTATATGTCATCTCCCATATTCTAACAATTAGCCACCTGTTGTTATTTCAATACAGTCAAGGTTTTGTTTATAGTTTGATGTTCATGTGAGAACTTCAAATGAATTTTATCTAGTACACCTATGTGGTTAGAAGATATAGCATGGATTGGTGGTTGTATTGCGAATTTTGCACATTTTCCAAGTGTATATAAAAAATGTGTATATATGGTTAACATTATAGGTGGTATAAGTTTTATTTCATGCGTAAGATGATTCTGAATTTTACATAGTAAACATCCAGTTAGCCATTGAATTTCCGAACGCGTTTAAATACAAAATCTAAACCCAATTTTTCTAATGGGTGTTTTTTAAGCTGCATGAGAACTATGGATATCAATAACTATAGTTCGACACCTGATAATGTCAAACTGTGTTGACATTTCTGTTCAGTAACGTTTGGCAAGTCATCATGAATCGTTTAACGCCAAAACAACGCTTCCAAATTGTGGAAATTTATTTTGAAAAAATAAATTCGATTGCGAAGTTCACAGAGCACTTCGTCCATTTTACGGTCAACATAATCGGCCTAGTGAGCAAGCAATTCGTGCAGTTATTGATCGTTTTCGCACTAATTTTATTCTTCTCGATTCAAATCCATCAACAGGATAAAGAAATGTGCGTACCGAAGAGAATATTGCTGCTGTAGCGCGAAGTATTGAAGAAGACGCCGAAATGTGGATTCGTCGTCGTCCTCAACTTGTTGGCCTTTATCCTTCGACTACGTGGAAAATTTTACGGCTTACGTGCCTATAAAATACAGCTCGTGCAAGAATTGAAGCCAAACGACCATCGTTTGCATCGCACCTTTGCTGATTGAGCTCATTTGAAACTGACCGGAGATGAGCATTTTTATCAAAGAATTGTGTTTAGTGATGAAGCTCATTTCTGGTTAAATGGCTACGTCAATAAGCAAAATAGGCGTATTTGGAGCGAAGATAATCCCCAAGCCATTAAGGAATCACGACTACATCCATTAAAATTGACTCATTGATGCAGTTTACTTACACGCTGGCGGCATTATCGGTCCTTATTTTTTTCGAAATGAGGAAGGAGCTGCCGTTATGGTGAATGGCGAGCGCTATCGAGCCATGCTGACTGAATTTTTGTTTTACCAAAAATTAATCAGTTAAACATTGACGACATTTGGTTCCAACAAGACGGCGCAACTTGCCATACAGCGCGCTTAACAATCGATTTGGTGACAACTTTATTTCCAGAAGTGGTTCTGTTCACTGCCCCGCTCGTTCGTGCGATGTAATGCCTCTGGATTACTTTTTATGGGGCTAAGTCATTGGTTCATGCCGACAAACCAGCAACTCTTGAAGCATTGGGAGCAAATATTTAAGCCACCATTGACGCCATACGGCCAAATTTATTGGAAAAAGTAGTCAAAAATTGGACTGATCGAATAGACCATGTAACTCGTAGTCGCGGCGGACATTTGCCGGAAATCATATTTAAAAAATAAATGCCATGAAATTATCTACCAGATTATAATAAAAACAATTTCATTCCAACAATATTTTTGTATTGTATTATCATTTTAAGTTCTCAAGCTCTTAAAAAACACCCTATATAAAGAAGAATTAATAAGTAAGATTTTAAACTTTCAATGTCACTAATAGCAAATATACCTTTTCATTTCACCAATTTATTTACCAGCATCTTACTACAGGAGGTTTTTTTATTAACTTAATCACTTCAATGTTAGATTACGAGGACGGTATGAAAAGTACTCGTGTTTGTATGATTTCTCTTTTCCTCTTTAAGAACTCTGATTGTTGAAAAAGAAAACCAGATTGTATATGAACTGGATCTTTTTACTCGCACGTTTTTTTACGTTCCGTTGAACAAACATTTTGTATAGATTTTATCGTCACCGATGCCTTCACTTTCGCAAGCTGTTCGCTTCTATAATCGTGGAAAAGAACCTAATAAAGAAGTTAGACGGCCAATCTAGAAACTTAGTCATCAGACTTCGTATATCCGTCGCAAAAAAACGTTATGAAAACACATATTCAATTAACACGTCTCGGTTTCAAATACAATTTACAACAATAATAAACAGTAACCGATAAAAATTTATTTGTAATCTCATTATGACATCCAAAACGACCAATTAACACTAAAGCGTGAAAAATGCGAATTACATGTTTTGTGCAGGATATAATTTCATATGCAAACTACTAATGTCGTTGTAAGAAATAATATATTCGATTACGCTAAAAGCGTTATATGATATTTTAATAAAAAGAAAAAAAACGGGATTTATGGCTGGTTAAATTGCGTTGATAAGATCGATTTTGACAAAATACAGAAACGAGGAAGGTTGTAAATACCATTTTTCACACAATATAACGGATCGGATCAATTCTAGTTGTTAAATTTAAATTAAAAATGACGTTAATTTGAAAATTTGATGTTTCATAAAAGACATCTTCGAAATAAAATGTTACGAAAGTTTTGTCCTCCCAATACAGAGATCTAACATCTTGTGTAGAACTTAATTGCTTCAAGATTTAGAAAATGCTGATTTATTATTTAATGTTTTTTTAATTAAATATATATATATATGTAATATATATATATATATATATATATATATATATATATATATATATATATATATATACACACATATACAAAGAGTACTAGGAAAGTTTTGCAATATAACGCAACAATGAATTGTAGGAAACTGCTTGTTGCTGCATGTTGAGACGTGCATAGTAGCCGCCGCGCCATGTCGATGGGCTCAGTTATTCATTAGTAGTGAGGGTGTAAAGTGCTTGCGATGGCATCGTGGTCACGAAATGAGATACGAGCAGTTTTGCGTTATAATTTCGTGCGTGGTTTAAACATAGACCAGTGCTTCGAAGAAATTACTCTTGCACTAGGTGATGTTTGTCCACATCGCACAACGATATTCAGGTGGTATAGAGAATTCCAGAAGGAAAATTTAACTGTAGTGGATGGTGAGAGGCCGGGAAGGTCACGAATGTCAGTCACGGAGGAAAATGTTACTACTGTGAGGAAAATGCTTGACGAGGACAGGCGAGTGGCTTACCAACAGATAGAGGGTACTTCAGGCCTAAATGCACCAGCAATTCGTTCGATTCCGCATGATCATTTGCACGTGAAGCAACTTTGTTCTCTCTGGGTGCCCCATCGACCAACTGAAGAGCAGAAGACACGACGTGTAACTCGGTGCCGGAAGCTAAAAAAGTTTAATAAGGGACGATCTCGGTATGTGAATAATATCATGACAGGTGACGAGACTTGGCTGTACTATTACGATATGCCGACCAAAGCTCAAAACAAAGTTTCGGTTTTTGATGATGAGGACACACCCGTAGTTGTCAGAAAAGCCCGATTTGAAAAGAAGAAAATTATAGCTGTATTCTTCAAATCGAATGGAATTGTAGAACGCGTCGTTTTGGACACACAGAAGACAGTCGCAGCTAAGTGATATACTGAACAGTGCCTGCCTAAAGTTACTGGATCTATGAAGAACCTGCGACCAAAGTCAAGAATGGACACCTGGTTCCTCCATCACGATAATGCTCGAGCTCACCGCGCCAAAGCCTGCACCGAATATTTGACCACGACAGGATTGAAACATCTCGGGCACCCTCCCTACAGTCCAGATCTTACTCTCTGCGACTTTGCACTGTTCCCACATGTGAAAATAAAGCTAAAAGGGAGGCGGTTTTCCAATGATGAGGACCTTCTGCGGGCTTGGGACAACGAGTGTGCTTTACTCCCTAGCGAAACTTGGCAGAACTGGTTTAAAGATTGGTTTCGGAGGATGGAGAGGTGTATTGAGTGTAGAGGAAATTACTTTGAAAAATTTAAATAAACAAAGCTGTATTGCAAAACTTTCCTAGTATCCTTTGTACGCAATCTCCAAAAGTCTCAATACAACGAAAAATCTTCCATATGTAGTAAAGAAATTCAATGTTACACAATCTATAATATCATTTACGAAGATAAGAAGAGTAGTGGGCCCAACACAGATCGTTGAGGTACTCCTGATCGCTATAAATATGCCGACACCCCTGGCATAATAGGCACGTGAGTTACTACTGAGCCATGGAGTCGGCTCGACTTTGAATTATTTACAATTGATAAATGATATGAAATTGCTAAAAAGTAGATATGTCATCAGAGATTTATGTCTTCTTTTTAAGAAATATATTAAATGTAACCTAGAATAAAACGTAAAACAAAGCTGTATTGCAAAACTTTCCTAGTACCCTTTGTATATCCTTTGCAGTAATGTATTGTCATATAGTACATTACGCCCCCTATCAACTCTAATTGATAGTGAATCAAAACGCCCGCAGTCTTTTATTAAACGATCCTTAGCCCAACCTCCAGGGTGTTAAAAGCTGAAAATCTAGGAGAGTTGGGGGGGGGGGAGCGTTCTTTGCACATTAAGACCTAAAGGTCGTCAAGTATTGTTTGCCCCGAAAGTCGTTTTTCAATAGTGAATTAAAGGATTCCACAAAACACGTTAGTAAATTGTAATAATTTTAATTGATTGTCTCGAAGAGGTCTATTAAATACGCCAAAGTATTTTACACCCGCTATAATATGATCTACGTGTAAATACAGAAAACCTTTAAGCCCATGTACTGTTTGTTAACAACTTAAGTTCTGAATTATGTAATATTAAAGGATAGATAACTGCTTTTTAAAGTTGTAAACGACTAATTAATTATGCTATTTAGCATTCAATAAAAATACTTTAGTTACATATACACACAATAATTATACTGTAGAATTACACGCAATAATGACTAGCGTGTGACCTAAAATTGAAAAAAAAAAACGTATAGTCATTATTGAATCATTCAACTCGTACATCCTTATCTCCACACCTCCGCACATTATTGCATAGCGTTAATTCAATTTCACTTTGTACCTGTTAACCGGGCTAAATTAAATCACTGAATGGACAAGTAATTTTCTCTTTTCATTTTTGCAACTCACCTCAGTCTTATAATTAGTCGGTATTCCGCCCATGCTGTAGTGGACTGTCGGTATAATAGGAACGGGCTCCTTGGTCACGTCTCTGCCGGTGAAAATCATGGCGGTTTCGGAAATGCCCGGTAATCTGGCGTGAATTTGTTCGGAAGGCAAGTGGTGTAACTGTAAGTGGATATGATCTTTTTCCGGACCGCAACCACGACCTACGACAGTCAAATATTTTATTAGAGAACAATTGAGTAAATATTAGTTAAATTTAAATTTACACACACGCACAAAATACGTAAAATTCACAATACAACCGCCGGTCCGTGTTGTAATTTCAAATCAGAAACCCATACTATTGTACGAGCATCACTAGATAAGCAACGTCAGAACTATTAGCATAGTTTAACGGAAGCGAAATCAGTCAATTCGATCAATTTGCGAAAATTGAAGTTTGCAATTTATTTAAAGCATGGGTGCGAATCCATTTTTAAACAAGCAGCTAGGGAAGGGGGGACAACGGCATCATACGCACCTTCTCTGATCTCGATGGTCATACTCCTGGATACTACGTCCCTGGAGGCCAAATCCTTGGCCACCGGAGCGTATCTTTCCATGAACCGTTCACCTTTGGAGTTGATCAGGAAACCACCTTCTCCGCGACAGCCCTCAGTCATCAGACAGCCAGCACCGTAGATACCTGTAGGGTGAAATTGTACAAATTCCATGTCTTCCAGTTGGAGACCAGCTCTTGTGATCATAGCATTACCGTCACCCGTACAAGAGTGAGCTGACGTGCAAGAGAAGTACGCTCTACCATAACCACCGGTTGCCACAACCTTAGAAACAAGAATTTTTTCTCTTGAAATGAAATGTTACGAATATACTGCGTTCTTTTCTACATTTCCGGTTATTCGGCGGGACTTTTAAGCATTGCAGGTGAGCGAAAATAGATTGCTATTGTATGTTATTAATGTGAATGGAATAGCAATTAGTAAATGTAGCGGCAATTTTGCTGGTGCGTAGGCAGAAAGTAACATATGCACACATAATGAACAAAAATTTGAGTGCAGATATTTTGCCAAAACAGCCAAAAGTGTTAAGCAAAGAAATCAAGTTAATCTTGCTTATACACTTCCGCGATCGTTTCCCAAGGTATCTTAAAAGTTCTGAAGGCCTGCGCACTAGAAGCGTACAACATGGAGTTCTTAGCAAAAAGCCTAGGAGATACCGAGTTAAGGTTAATCAATGTATAGTTAATAAACCATGAAACTTATAGAAAATTCGTATTTTCTGCTAATTACAGACAAATTAATGAAAAGTTCTATTTGCTTCTGAGTTTCCGGGCTGGAACCACGTCACTTGTATATCTGCCGACGTTTCGTACCCATTTGTATGGGACAAATGGGTACGAAACGTCGGCAGATATACTAGTGACGCGGTTCCAGCCCGGAAACTCAGAAGCAGATAGCATGGACCACGACCGCGGAAGTCTACGTACCAAATTAATGAAAAGTTTTTGCAATTCGGTGAGAAATGGAACCCCAGTCGCCTGCTTACCGAGCGGGTGCTCTACTATCGAGTCACCAAGATTATGAGGTTCGATTTTTTTATTACACCATAAATCTCATTATGAAAAACGGTTTTTAAATAAAAACCCACATACGATTTTTAAAGATAATTTTCAATTTAAAAAAATACTAGGGATGTTCAAACACATAATTTATCTTGCTGATAACTTTTCTACGCGCAAATATCTGTGCTAGATTTCGAGTGAATACACGTTTAGTAGAGATGTTGACAATTTAATTTACTTTACGCATCTTCAATCGGCGATTTTTCAACACCATATCGTGGACTTCGTTAATAAACTCGACAAACGAAGGCCCTAAGTGTTAAACGTCATCGATGCTACTACATGATACTACAACAAAATTTAGCGAAATATTTTAAAATCTTTTCTTACGAAAAGGTAGAATTGGTAATACTGTCTTAACTTTTCTTTAGTTTAAGTCAGAGTAATTCAAATGTTAATAACACCCTGTTGACGACGCGTTTCGGGTTACAAATTCTCAAACTTATTCTCTGTGGGTTGTGGTATTGTTTGCGATATAGCAAAAGAATAAAAAAACAATATCTCCCTCTATCTTTCGAACATGCAACTGTCCGAACGAAAGAACGAAGTGGTGAGACGAACGCACTTCTTTCTTTCGTTCGGGCAATTGCATGTTCGAAAGACAGAGGGAGGTATTGTTTTTTCATTTTCTTTGGTTTATGAAATAGTTAATTATTCGACACCTTTCGACCAACTCAAGCATCCTACTTCTAGAAAGACGTTGATTGTATCGCTACGCAAGAACTCGCACTGTTCGAAATAATAAAATGACCAAACTATTGTTAAGCAGTTGAATTTGATGGAGCCTGTGGTTGATTAACTTAATCACTAAGATTGATATATAACCCCTTTCCACATTAATTTTTTTAAATTCTGTATACGCATTTCGACAACTAAGTTGTCATCATCAGCAGATAATTGCAAAGTGTCGCACCTGGTAAACCACGACGGAAAATACCTGTACGCCGTGGTTTACCAGGTGCGACACTTTACAATTATCTGCTGATGATAACTTAGTTGTCGAAATGCATATACAGAATTACAAAAGTTAATATTGTTAGGCATTTCTTAATAAACGCTGCCTACATCAATTTTTTGAATCATCTACAAGCTGATTTAATTTTAACAGTCCCAGTTAGGTTTGGACACCTCACCTACCTATCTTGGATGAAATAAATTTGCTTACGCGTAGAAAAAGAAATTATAAAGGCCCCGGAAACCTCGCTCCGGTTCTGATTAGTCTGCGATCCGAAGAATATTTCGTAACACTATTTAAATTAAAAAATACCACACGGTAATTCGAGAAATGTGTACTAAAAACGAAATTTTACTAAAAAATATGGTAATTGAATTAATATCTGTTGTTTACACATCCGTAATAACGTGAAAAACACCAAACTATTGTTCGCATTTATTTTTTTAATTGTCAATTTACCTGTCATAGACTATTAGATAATTTTATACACTTGTGCAGTTATATAATAAAATTAAAACATTTGAAGTGCCGGTAAAATCGAAATGTAAATGAACAAAAACACGTAATTTAAAAGTGTTACTTTTTGACAAGGAAAAAAAACCGCAACTCATTCTATTTTGTGTGCAGAAATTCCAAAAAAAATAAGTACAATTACAATATGTCATCGTGAATAAATAATAATCGTCGAAATTTCGTAATTATTGCTTATTAACGGTTACGTAATGTTATTTATTTATTTATCAATAGTTCCACTTTTTTTTTGTTGTTAAGATCCTTTCTGCCTGGACCGTGCTTCCTTGAGGAAGTAGGGCTGGTGCGCATATATATATATATATATATATATGTTATACTTGATGTTTTTTGCGGACGTACGATGAAGATGTATTTCCTCGGGTTCTAAGCCGCGAGTGAATTGTGTCCTGAGAAAGACCGGTCTCTCGAAGTTTCAACGAGATCTCACTCGTCATCTTCTGGAGCTAGTCTGTAGAGAGAACGATCCTTCTCAGGACACAGCTCAAGCGCAGCTTAGAACTTGAAAAAATACATCTTCATATATATATACAGACTTGTTCATTCTAGAATTAGATATGCGCTGTCCACAAGTGGAAAGAGTGCAGTTAGGTTAAAGCGCGCGAGAAAGGAGGATAGAATATCTCTCACTGGCAGTTTCGTTTTCTCCCACTTTTGTATTGCAAACAACTTCCCCTACTTTCTCGCGTGTTACGCGTGAGAATGTCTGAAATCAGTCTTCACCAGCAACATGATGTGTGTAGGTCGGGGCTGTAAATCATTATGCATTGACAATACGTACCTACATTTTTGAATTGTATAAATTATTTGATGCATTTTATTTGAATCTTTTAATAAAATGCAACATGGCTATTTTCTTGAAATGTTTTGCCGTTTAGCGTGAAACTAATAAAATATTCTTGAAATAAACGCGAGAAAGTAGGGGAAGTTGTTTGCAATACAAAAGTGGGAGAAAACGAAACTGCCAGTGAGAGATATTCTATCCTCCTTTCTCGCGCGCTTTAACCTAACTGCACTCTTTCCACTTGTGGACAGCGCATATCTAATTCTAGAATGAACAAGTCTGTATGTATGTATGTACATAAATTCGTAAGGTGTCTAATACATTTGAGCATGGTTGTTTTTTTAATTGTTTGTGTGGAATTTTTTAAGTTTGTGAAGGTAATATATTAATTAACGCGTTAGAATAGATTAAATTAAACAAACAAAACGCCTATATCGTAGCTTTTTATCTAATTTTTCGAAGGCGCAGCTGTAAAAACATCATAATACTATTAGTCATGGACCGCATGAATTTCTGAATCAACAATCAAAATTCCCCTTTAATTCTTTCCAGTCAGATAAGATAAAAAAAATAGTACAAATACGCAGAAACAATAAGTGGATTTCTAAAATTATCGGGGTAAAAAAAGAAAGCAAGGTACTATATTTAAAATGAACGTTTCAGTCTCATCTCTCGCTTTATCCAAAAGTTATTTCTGTCAGCATTGACGACACGGGTACAAAGATATTGTTTTCCTTTCCCTGTATATTACGCGCATCGATGTGAGATTCCTCATCGCGAATAGTTCGCAGTGCACATCAAATCAACAGACGCGAGGGGGACTGTTAGCTGAGCAATTCACGAAAACGAGACTCGTTAAAAAAAAGAATGTTCCATGTGGTACCGATAAGGTTGAGTACTACTTAAATATAATCAATGCCATCGTGTAATGCTATCAGCGATATCGACTAACATATTTCGTTTGCAGGCACGCTTAAAATAGACAAATTGAAAGATTATTTTACTGGCTTATAAAATGTCATTTTGAACGAGTAATTTATTTGTTTAGACACTGGCGATGTGTAAATAACACATTAAACGATACTCTTCAAAATAGATGATTTATTAAAAGCATTTTTATTAATTGTTTTTACGAGATTTGATCGTGAAAAGATAGAGAAAAAGTTGGGTAGTTTCATAATAAAGTTTCGTAAGCAAAAAATTTGTTTCAAATCATGAAAGCTTTCGTACACCAAGGGAATGTTGAAAATAATTAAACGTGTTTCTGTTGGAATGAGTGCAATGCATGCAAAACGTTTCAAAGACTGCTTTTTTGTGTGAACACCATAAAGGTCCTAATTTGACAATTGCAGTGGTAACTATTTACTTATATATGTACTACTGTGGGCAAAAAACCCATTCGTCGAAATATTTTTTTTTCTAGGTTGGTATGACTATCAGTGACATCTGTGCCAAATGTCACATCAAAATAATCATTAGTGTTTAGTATACGCTTGTCTTTCTGAAGTACAGAAAGTGCATTCGGCGATTTTTACAATGAGTGAAATTATTCAACAAAGAAGTTCCATTAAATTTTGTGTACGGAATCAAATTTCTGGTGCCGAAACGTTCGGAATGTTGCAAAAGGCCTTCGGTGATAATCGTTTGTCGCGAGCAAGTGTTTTCGATAGGTACAAATTATTCAAAGAGGGTCCAGAATGCCTTGATGACGAACCACGTCCAGGTCGGCCATCAACATCAACTGATGATCAACACGTCAATAGAATCAAAGAATTGGTGCTTGAGAATCGACGATTAACAGTCAGAGACCTTACTGGCATCGTTGGAATATCGGAAGGATCAGTGAAATCCATTTTGAAATATCATTTGGGCACGATTTATTCCAAAATCACTCAATTTTTTCGAAAAACAGCGTCGCGTTGACGTCTGTGAAACAATGCTTTCCGACTATCAAGACAAAATGAAAGGTATCATAACTGGAGATGAGACTTGGATCTATGCTTATGACCCTGAAACAGACGATCAATCGGCCGAATATCGTATCGAAGGTGAGCCGAAGCCCAAAAAACCACGTCAAAGCAAGTCAAAAATCAAGGTTATGTTGACAGTTTTCTTCGATTATCGAGGTGTGGTGCACTCCGAATTCCTTCCGACCGGCCAAACTGTCAACAAAGAATACTATTTGAGTGTTATGCGTCGTTTGCGCAATGCTATTCGTAAAAAGAGGCCGACAACTCTTGGTTTTTGCACCACGATAATGCACCGTCGCATACTGCATTAATTCTTCGTGAGTTTTTCGCCAAATTTTCAACCAATATCGTGCCACAACCACCGTATTCGCCTGCTTTAGCTCCGTGTGACTTCTGGCTATTCAGCAAACTCAAACGACCGCTCCAGGGAAACCGTTTTGAGTCAATTGAAGACATTAAACGTGAAGCGCTACGCGCATTGAAGGCTATTCCTGAAATTGAGTTTAACAACTGTTTCGAGCATTGGAAGAAACGTTGGCACAAGTGTATTGGGGCCAGGGCGGATTACTTTGAGGGGGACGAAATAGATTTGGAAGAATAAATTAAGAATTTAAAAATTATGAACAAAGTCTTTGTATTTTCTGCCCACAGTAGTAAGTCAAAAGACTTCGTCAGACATGCGTAATTCATATTCCAGAACACTAACAGAGCTACACTACAACACGGTAAGATAATGCTATTAATATATTTAAAAGAAAACCGAAACTAAGAGCTGTTCGAGCTAGCCAAGAAGAACATAGATATTAATTTAATGACAATTAGAATCAGATTACGCGAACACGATATCACTTATTGAAGCACAATTATTAAACCGTCGCTCTCCGTTAAACATCGACAGGCGCACGTAAGCAGATTCCAGCAGAAATTGGTCCAACGTTGTGTTCGCAGATGAATCATCTTTCTGGGCCTTCTCATAGGGAAAGAAAGCGTGGTCGTCATTTATGTTTGGGGTTGCTTTAACACACAGAATTTTGTGCGTGTTTACGGGCATTTTAAATGCGAAACGAATACTAAATTTGTACCAAAAAAGAACTTCCAAAATCAATAAAAGTGTGGCTTAAAAATAACAGTGCAGATTGGATCTTAACAGTGGATAACGAAGCAAAGTGTAGGAGTGTAAGGCTGCAAATGGTATGACACCAATGGATTGGTCTTCGTAGTCCCTTTGAATTTCTTATTTAGATTTTTAACATTTCTTTCTAATTTATGGTTTGTGATTTCTCAGGTTTTTATTACACCACTCTTCAAATTCAAATTTTTTTATTAATTTCATATATAACTCATACAATTCCAATTCTGATCTCTTTCTTTTACCATGCAGATAGTTCATTTCTAGTTTTAATCATTTCATTCTCGCACATGAAATATTTCTTTTGCAATTTTACGTCGCTTTTACGTTAATATATTTGGGAAAAACACATCTTTTTTACACCTTTTTTGCATTAAGTAATATAGTACTTACTAAATGTCATTTTAAATAGGAACAGTTCTGTATATAAAACACACAGAAACACCTTATAATTTAGCCAAAATTTAAAACGTTCACGTGTTTGCAAATTGGCAATTTTTAATAAAAAGAAATGTGGAAGTAGAAACAAAAAAGCAATAACTAAATAAAATATGAGCAACTTGAAAAAAAAGGGAGGAATCTGGTTATTAGAGTTTTTTAATGTTACTACAAATGGAAATAAATGTTCTTTGAGAATCGAACGACTATATTCTGATTTTTAATGTTCATGGGTACTGTGCATTTACTGTACTAAGAACGATATGTCTTTTACTTCAGGGTGCGGCAAACCCGGGGATTTCCATTGCGTGTTCTGGCTCGAAACACCAAGTTTCAATACCCGTAATTATTCTCGGAGACAGGTGAATATTTGAAGAGACACCAGTCGCAACGTCAAATTTTGTAAAATATTTCTTTGCAACTCTTAATATTACGGAACTTTTCCGAACAAACATAAGAACTGCTTAATATTTTTTGTTTTTCTTAACGATAGGGATAATAACAATTATTTTAAAAAAAGGTTTTTTTATATATAGCCTTGATGTGTTGAAACAGTAGTGACCTAGAATTCAGACCTATACATTATCAGATTACAAAAATATAAAATCATTTGAAATATGACAAGGTATATGCTTGAATTGTAGGTCACTACTGTTTCAATGAATCAAATCGTACTTACCCAAAGCAGTTGATGTATAAAGAAAAGAATTTTTCATCTCTACGCAACATATCAAAATATTTAGCTTGTGTGCTTCTTTTTTATAATAAACAGCAGTTAATTTTATCTTTTTATTATTTACGCAACACGATGGAAATATGAGCAACACGTTACAAACTCTACTTACTGTAACAAGAGAGTATAAGGGAACTGACTATATGACATGAGATTGAGGAACGAATTAAATAGCATCTTACCATCAAACGAAATGGAAACTGAATATAATAATATAAAAAATGCAATACATAAGATTGCACGACAAACATTAGGTGGATATAATATTAATAGCAATAGAAAAAGAAACAGAACCCTATTATCTGACAGAAGAAGTGAAAAACCTAATTGAAGAAAAAAATCAATTATATAAAATATTTTTAACTCAGAAATCGCAACAGAATAGACAAGAACATACAGCGAAAAATAGAAAAGTAGGAAATAATATTAAAGCTGAAAAAAATTCATTTTAGGAGCGGAAGTGTAATGAAATTAATGCCCTTATGGGGGGTTCACAATCGGCAGAAGTACGGCACACTATTAAATATATAAAAACAAACGATAGGCAGAAAGAATGCTTCTTAATAAATATGAATACAAGGAAAAAACATTACAAATCGTTATTAGTAGAAAGAAGAATTGAATTTTTAGTAAATGAAGAAGATATTGAAGATACTGACTGGAACATAAAAAATGAATTATAAACGATATCATTGAGCATTAGTTAATATATAAAGGGTTTTCAAATAAGGACTTGACAACCTTTTTTCAAAATAAAATGCAGACCATTTGAGATATTTCAAAAACTTTATTATCGGGTTGAAGTACAATCAAAACATTTATGAATGGAACTCGACTTCGTTCATATGGCCACCGCGGGCACGTTTGCAGCGGTCGATTCGTTGGACCCAATTTTCGATGACTCGGCCACACAATTCGGCCGAAACGGCTGCTATTTCGCGTTCAATGTTGGCTCTGAGCTCTTCCAACGTTGTCGGCTTGTTGGCATAGACTAATGACTTGACTTAGCCCCAAAGAAAAAGGTCTAGAGGCGTTAAATTGCACGAACGAGGCGGCCAATCGACTGGTCCATTTTTTGAGATAACACGCTCAGCAAACTTACTCTTCAATAAATCGATTGTAACGTGTGCTGTGTGGCTTGTGGCACCGTCCTGCTGAAACCACATGTTCTCCAAGTCCATATCTTCCAATTCGGGCCAAAAATAATCGGTAATCATGGCGCGATAACGATTACCATTCACAGTAACGTGACGATCATTATCGTCGACGAAAAAATATGGCCCTATGACGCCGCCGGCATGCAAACCGCACCAAACAGTTATTTTTTGTGAATGAAGTGGTGTTTCATGAAGCACATGTGGATTTTCACCCGACCAATAACGCATATTTTGCTTATTGACGAACCCATTGAGCCAAAAATGAGCTTCGTCACTGAAAATGATTTTGCGATGAAATTGATCATCTTGGCGCATCTTTTCCAGAGCCCAATCGGAGAACGTACGTCGCTTCAAATGATCCATCGGCTTCAATTCTTGAGTCAGCTTGATCTTGTATGGGTGTAAACCAAGATCCTTACGCATAATTCGCCATAAAGTGGTCTGAGCGATGCCCAGCTCTTGAGAACGCCGTGAAATTGACTGATTTGGATCATTTGCTACGGACGTTTCAACGGCAACGATATTTTCGACACTTCGACCAACCCGTTGTCTCACTGGCACGGCAACATCACACAACGAATATGTAGACTCAAATTTTTGCACTAAACTTGTTACTGCCTGTCTACTAGGGCGACAATTACGACCGAAAATCGGAGTTAACGCTCTTAAAGTAGCGGTCACCGACTCCGAATTTCTGTAATAAATTTTTATAATTTGCAGACGTTGTTCGTTCGTGTACTTTACCATGATGAAAATGTTAAGTTTACTGAATAAATTGAGAGTGACAGTTCGATGATTAGTGAAAGGGTGCGTTCACAAATTGAATTAAAAATTGTCAAGTCCCTATTGGAAAACCCTTTAGTATATTATTTACTCATTGACAGAACTCTTAATAAAATAAACGTGTTATTATTATTACTCCAATGAAAGGCTCAATGATGATATCGTTTATAATTTATTTTTTATGTTCCATCTTAAAAATTTCAATTACAAATACCGGTGGGGGAAACAATAGGCAATATCTTTTATTAAATAAGTGAGTTAATCAACCTAGAAACGAATGCAATTTAGATTCCAAAAATGCCGTCACCAATAAATGCATTGTAAGCAACAAAATTTTAAGAGAATTAAATAAAAAATAAGAGTATCTTTTAGGACACATTTGTCATTCGTTTCATATCAATTATTTTGATTTCGTTCACACGCCCCATTTTAATTTTACATTTAACATTCCAAAAATACATAATAATAGCTCTTATTCTGATACACACAATGATATTTATTAAGTCTTAATCGGCGCCGGTCGGTTGTTGTCGAACCAGCCACAATCCATCCCCCAATTATATATACTAACATCAATGCTGGATATCTGTCACAGCATAAGAGACACACGTATGTAGATATTTCGTTCGGAAATTCGTATTTGAACGAGAGAAGAGGGTATTGTTTTTTCATTTTTGCTGTACCGCAAACGATGACCCACAGAGAATAAGTTCGTTAATAATTCCAAAGTTTACCTACAGAGAGTTAATATACTCGAAACGCGTCGTAAACAAGGTGTTATTAACATTTGAATAATTCTTATAAGGTTCATGGCAATTCGCTAAGTTTTTAAAGTGTTCGTCTATACCCCGCATCATGGTAACTTAGGTGTCTATTTAGCGAGACGACACCGCTTCGTTTTTTCGTTCGGATGTGTGTATTTGGAAGGCAGAGGAAGATATTGTTTTTTTTAATACGTATGTATGTTTCGATACTTTGAATATAAATTAGTTTTAATTTATAACTTGTTTAAGAGAAATATTTAGGCGAAATAAGATAAAGAATTTATTTTTAATGTCAAGGTACATTTTCATAAATTTCTATTGTATTTAAACATGAAAATGTAAAATAAATGCAGTTGTTTATTTATATCGTACAGCTAAAGAAATACTTTACGAGTTGCAGTCTTCATAAATAAAAATATTGTAAAAAAAAAGTGGTTAAAATCAAAATAAAAGTATGTTTCGGAATAACCTAGAAATTCACCTGTGACAGATCGAATTAAAAATAAAACTATAACTAAATTACCATGTAATTATCGTAATTGTAATTTTCAAATAAATAAAATGAAATGTGTATAAAAATTTAACGTTCGTTTCATTACACAGAGTGATCCATAATGAGTGAAGGAGATTGTTATGAGAAAAATTGGTTTTGCATTATTATATAGTTGGTAGCATGTTCGTAAATTTGAAAACATGTTTGAAGGTTATGTCGTCAAATACATATAACCTCAAACTGTAAATAGTTTAATCTAGAGAGTTGGTACCATCATACTTCATGATGGATCTCTCTGTATTAACGGCATAAATATGAAAAAACAAGAACTGCATTATGTATTATTAAAGTTACTGGAAGCTAAATTTAATAAAAGCATGATTTGACACCTGTTCACCACATAATACGCACAAAATATGCACGTTTCGCCAGCAATGCTGATATTGTCATTCCCATAATCAAATTGATGTATTTGGAAGTTAAACCAAAGCATATTTTAACAGCACATTTAACAAAATTTAAACAAAATCGGTTATTACTATATTATAGCTAGGAGGCTATTGTCTAAGCGAATAAAAGAAATTTTGTTACAATAAAACATCTTTAAAACATATCTTAGATTTTCCATCGACCTATTATGTACGTCTTTGAAAAGAAGAATATGATCATTATATCAACAGATTACTTATGAAACTGATTGTGTTGCTTTTATTATGTTGATTTGTTTTTTTTTTTTTTAGTTTTATGATGCATTTAACTAATGCAGAAGATTTTAGATTTTCCACCGACTTATTAAATCTTTGAAAGCAAGAATATGATCATATCAGCAGGTTGCTTATGAGACGTTTGATTGTGTACCTTTTATAATGTTCATTTATTTTCTTTAACCCTGATGATTCATTTAACTAATGCAGAAGCTCTGAGACATGTTTAAGAGTTTTATTTGAAATAAATTCCTTTCATTTGTACAAGTGCTGGTCGCGATGCTTACTATGTTGATCGATTTCTATGATTTTAATGCATTTTAGCAAATTACTTGTTAAATACCGCTCAGGGAACTGTTATGAGGTCTTTTTTACTAAAGATAAAATTCAAATCAAACTCATCACTTACAGTATTTTTAGCTAGGAACCTGTGAAGTGTACCGTCTTCCATATTTATGGCTATCACACCCTTGCACTTTTTCCCTTCCATAATGAGATCGAGCGCGAAATATTCGATGAAATAATTGCAGTCGTATCGTAACGATTGGCCGTACAGTGTGTGCAACATGCTGTGTCCCGTTCTGTCGGCGACGGCGGCGCATCTGTGAGCCTGTCCGCCCTTGCCGAATTTCAGCGATTGACCGCCGAAAGCGCGCTGGTAAATTTTGCCCTCCTTCGTCCGCGAAAAGGGCATGCCGAAGTTCTCGAGTTCGATGACGGCCTTCGGCGCCTCCCTGGTCATGTAATGGATGGCATCCTGGTCGCCCAACCAGTCGGAACCTTTCACCGTGTCGTACATATGCCAGAGCCAGGAATCTTCCTCCATACTACCTGGAAAGATAAGTTTTTGTTCAAGAAGAGATTTATGTGATGTACAATAAATGTTCTAAGTGCTATTAGAAGAATAATATACAAGTAGAAGCCCATCACTTTACTTGTGTAAAGTTCGTGCTTTCCAAGTGGTTAATTTTTATTTCTGATAATGACAGCTTAGTTGTCGAAATACGTATCCAATATTTAAAAATATGATGTCTATTTAATTAGAGTCACTATTAATGCTCCTGTTTCAATACCTTATTACTGCAGATTACAATATACACTACCGCTCATATTTATTTGCCCACCTCAATTTTATGTGTTTCCTGAAATACGGATTATCTTTCGAAAAATCTGTACTATAGTTATTCAACAATATTATTAGTGGAAGTAATTCCATATGAATTTCTACGAAAATCTTAAATTGTTTATGATATATCGTAAAGGTGTCATAAATTGGAAAAATACCATAAATATTATATAGGCTAATTCCTACAGTATTAACAGTTTTACCTGCATTTCCGAAAGGTATTACCAACATTGTGTTATTGTACTAACTAATTACAATATTAGGATGTGTTATTCAAAAAGGAAAATAAATTTGATGTCAGTCATCGTTCATCATCAGAGTTATTGTAAATATTTTAATGCAATGCCGAAGACGAAGGAATTATCTGTTAAAGTGCGTGCTATGATAATTGCTTATCATCGTACGGGTAAAAGTAATCGCGAAATTGCAAAAGAATTACGATTAAATCGCAGAACCGTTGATTATAACGTTAAAAATTTGAAGAAAGTGGTACATTTTCCAACAAAAGAAGATCTGGACGACGCAAAGCGACATCTGCAGACGACCGGCATCTAATACGGATAAGTAGACGCGATAGACGAAAAACAGCACAAGAAATTGCTGCTAAAATGAATAGAGCGCGTGCTAAACCAATTAGTGTGTCCACGGTACAGAGAAGGTTAAGGCAAGCGGGTTTATACGGAAGAATTGCTCTGCGAAAACCACTACTACGAAAGCAAAACAAGATAAAACGACTAAATTGGGCTAAATAACATAAGAATTGGACGATTGATCAGTGGAATAATGTGTTGTGGACAGACGAATCGAAGTTTGAACTTTTCGGTAGTAAAAGGCGAATATTCGTAAGAAGATTCGCAGGAGAAAGAGTACTGCCAGAATGTATTGCGCCTACCGTAAAACATGGAGGAGGTTCAGTAATGATTTGGGGGTGTTTTGGTGTAAAATCTGTAGGCGATCTCGTCAAAATCGAGGGAATCCCAAGAAAAGAAGACTACAAGGAAATTTTAGAAAATAACGCTGTTCCTTCAGGACTAAGGATTCTTGGCGAAAACTTTGTATTTCAACAGGACAACGATCCGATACACACTTCTAGATTGTGTGGCGATTACTTGCGTCAACTAGAAGAGCAACGGCAAATCTCTATAATGGTATGGCCAGCTCAAAGTCCTGATCTGAACCCAATAGAGCTTCTTTGGGAAGAATTGGACCGGAAGGTTCGAGAACGTGCTCTATCATCCACCACTGTACTATGGGAACAACTTCAAGAAGCCTGGGCACAAATTACAGAAGATACATTGCAAAAATTAATTGAAAGGATGCCACTGTTATGTGCCGAAATGATCAAAAATAAAGGTGGGCACATTGATGAGAGCAAAATGTAATAATAATTAATGATAAAGTTTTTATATATGGAAAATGTAACTATTTTTTGTTTATTTTACACTATTGTATTGGTACAATAAATAAATTTTCAGTACACATTTGATAGTTTAATAATTTTGGCTAAACCTAAGGGTTGGCAAATAAATATGACCGGTAGTGTATGTATGTATGGGAAAATAGGATGGATTTTGAAATAATTTTACCTTATAGTTCAGTTTAAGTTTTTAAGTGTTGAGTATTTACAATCAACCTAATAAAATGTAAAATATAGTCTGTCGTTATAATGTTTTCAAAAGAGTGAAGATACGTTATTGCCACGTGTCAATCAGTGTCTCAAATAAAATTCTTCATCTCTATGAAAGAGCAAAGATTATACAAAGTCAACATGTACAAGTATGAATGTAACAACTTTAATAAAAGAATACGCAGTAAACAAAGCGATTATGTAAATTTAAAGCTATATTCAAACCACCAAAAAGTATTTGACGCGATATTAATGAAATATATCCTTTTTGGCTCAGAGGAAAAACAAGAAAACAAAAAGCTTTTAACTTACATCCTATTTTATTCTGTAATTATCATTTTCTTTCTTTCCAGACCGACGTTGTACCTGTCTCATAATACCCGATGCGTTTACACCATAACAACACACATTCATTTTGTGACAGAATTTAAAAACATGTCAGGTCGCCGAGAAATACCAGCCTTAAGAGACCCAACAAACATCAATGATGGCGAGCAGCTACATTTTATAACGCGTCGGCTTATTCAAAAGAAAGCTAATGCAGATATTCGGAATTACTTATTCGATAAAAGTCACATGCACGTGTATGATGATAACATCAGTTTGAAATTACAAAATTGTGTCGACAATCTTCTGGTTGTGTTATAATTTTGTACGATTTGTTATGATTTAAAGCGTAAACAAAGTTTTTAAGATTTATCAAACCAATATTCAACTCAAATGTGGACTCTTTAATATATGGTATCTAGAACAGTGTAGAATCAATAGAGATAACGAAAATATTAAGAGATCTCCGGGCAAGTTTAGCAATAATTCACTTTAAAAAGTCCTAAAAAGATTAATTCGTAGTGCTGAAATGGAACATTCATTTATTTAATGAGAAAATAAAACGTATACAAAAATAATCAAGGCAAATTATGTGCATTATTCGATCGCAGTGCGAGTACTATGTTTCTGATCTCATCTGTTGACGTTTTTTTGAACCTACTTCAGCTTAAAAGTATTATAAGGGGAAAGGTATAATTTCGATAACTAACGTGCTTTATTATTTCTTGGGCAGACAAATTCTGTGTTCAACATCTGCAATTTAAAATAGCCTTTATTTTGCATTTCATCTAAATATTGGGTTGGCAACTAAGTACTTTCGGTTTTGTAGTATAAAATAAAACACTTTTTTTTAAACAAAGAATAGTTTTTAATCAATTATATATTTTCCATTTTGCTCAATGACCTTTTGCCATTTTTCTTTCAGCTGCATGATTCCGCGCTCATAAAATTTCTGGTCCTTATCAGCAAAAAACTGAACCAGGTGCGAGTGAAGGTCTTCGTCATTTGTGAAAGTTTTACCATTCAAAGAATTCTGCAAACTTCGAAATAAATGGTAATCAGATGGTGCTAGATCAGGGCTGTATGAGGGATGTGGCATCACTTCCCAGTCAAGCTCCAATAGTTTCCCACGAGTTGCCAAAGATGTGTGAGGCCTTGCATTATCTTGGTGGAAAACTACACCTTTCCGATTTGACAATTCTGGCCGTTTTTCTTTGATTGCTTCATCCAGTTTTATTAATTGTTGACAGTATACATCAGTTTGGTTCCTTGGAAGCAGCTCAAAAAACACAACACCTTTGTAATCCCACCAAACTGGCAGCATGATCTATTTTGGATGCAATTCAGCTTTCGATGTAGTTTGAGCTAGTTTATCGTGTTTGCTCCATGATCGTTTTCGAACTATGTTACTGTCCAGGACCCATTTTTCATCACCAGTGATGATCCTTTTTAAGAAAGGGTCGGTTTCATTTCGTCTAAGGTGCATATCGCAAAAGTTGATTCTTTGTGTTAAATGAATTTCTTTCAATTCGTGAGGTACCCAAATATCAAGCTTCTTAACAAGCCCAAGACATTTTAAATGTTTTTCAATTGTTGTGTGCGATACATGTAGCCTCTCCGCAACCTCTCGAACAGTTATATGACGATCCTCTTCAATTATGACTTTGATTTGGTCATCATCAACTTCAGTAGGCCGACCAGAACGTTGCTCATCTTTGAGGGAAAAGTCTCCAGAACGGAATTTTTTATACCAATTCTGACACGTGCGCTCTGTTAAACAATTAGCACCATAAACTTCACATATCTTTTTGTGAGCCCCAGCAGCTTTCTTTCCTTTACGGAAATAAAATAGTAAAATATGTCGAAAATGTTCGTTTCTGCACTCCATTTAAAATTAACCCACAACTAATAGCTTTAATAAAAATCACGCACTACTTGCTTCTGAAGTTACGTCAATGTGACTAGTATCACGCGACAAACGGTAAAGTACAGCACTAACATACGTTATACAAAAAATAAAGCAACGCTCTCTATCAGTAAAAACCGAAAGTACTTAGTTGCCAACCCAATACATTAGTTTGATCACTAAGGTTGCTATATAACCCCTTTCCACATTAATTTTCGTAATTCTGTATACGTATTTCGACAACTAAGTTGTCACCATCAGCAGATAAATTGTACCTGGAGAACTACGGTAATAAATACCCGTACGAAACAATTAATCCCACACACGATCCGTACCGCCGAAAGCCAAGACGCACACTCAGCGGTACGGATACTTTCAGCGGTACGGATCGTGTGCGGGATTGTTTCGTACGGGTATTTATTACCGTAGTTCTCCAGGTGCAACACTGCTTAATTTATCTGCTGATGATGACAACTTAGTATACAGAATTACGAAAGTTAATGTGGAAAGGGGTTATATAGCAACCTTAGTGATCAAGTTAATCTAATCAACCACAGGCTCCATCAAAATCACCTAAATACATTAGATTGTATGCATTTTTATTATTTAATTTAATCTTTTTTAGAAAAGAAAAATACGTTCAATTTTCTTTTGTATTTGTTTTTTTCTCATATTCACAAAATTTTAAATGTACCTAAACTTTCAAACAGCAATGTACATTACATGTTTTTTTTAAAGTTACCAATTATTACATACACATATTAAATGTAAATAAGTACACATAAAGAAGAAAGTTTTATTAATGAAATTTATATTTTGGTATTAAAAAAAACCCAAATATATGTTGAGCGGTTGCACTACATATTATTCATGAAAAACTGGAAATGCCAGTTTTTTTTTACTTTAATTGCATTTGTTTCATTTCATGTGTATCATTTAAAAAAACTGAAACGAAAACATTCACCTATAAACAAACAACTTTACGAGTATCATTAAATAGATAGGTGGACGTGTCCTGTTTTTTATCTGAACACATCGAATCCTAACGAATACTTTTCCCCTCTTTCGTAAGGTAAATTGTACCACCAACGGTTTCTTGTCGTCACATTAAACGTCCGTTTTTTATAGTGTAAAAAAGCTACGTTTATGAATATTTTTTTAAAACATTCTGTGGTGATTTTTTCCCTTTTACGAGGAGTTTCGTAAATTCTTCTCTAAGGAAAAAAAAGAACCAACGGAAGGTTAAAAGCCAGTAAAGATTTCTTTGAACAATCAGTGTTCCAGAAACAACTTTTGAATGTACTGTTGTTTTTTTTTATTGTTACACCGGGTACCTCATTATACAGCTGCATAAAAACAGCGACGAACAAACAGGAATTGAAATAATAATTTTCGTAATTACAAAATCAAAATTTGACGGCATGAACAGCACGATTCTTGGCCACAAACCGCACACAGTTTCCTTTTAATTATCAACTTAAGCTTTTACAAGTCAAATCAATCATGTATTAGGTTGACAGCAAAGCAAAGGGTTTGAAACTTCTTCGAAATAGTCACTGGTCTGTGATCTAATCATTATTTCGTTTTATTAATTCGTTTCTTCTGCTTGAACACAAACTAATTACATTATAGTGATCATTTTAAAGAAGAATCGATTTGACACGTGTTGAGTGTTGAATTGTTCACCTAGCCCCAGTTTTGCAAGAAATTAGAATTCAGAAATAGGCCTCGTGTGAGAATAATGGTATAAAGTTCAACAACTAAGTTGTCGTCCTCAATAGAAAATAAACATAGTGTTAGGTTCACTTAGCCACAGTCTTCAAAAGAATTAGGATCCAAAAATAGACCTCGTACAAGAATAATGATATAAAGGAAGTAATAAATTAGATATTGATGGTAGAAGTTCGACAAAAATAAAGTTTTTATCAAATAATGAACACAAATAAGCTGGTTGTTGATGGTACAGCAGGGAAAAACCTAAAACATCAATTCTCCTAAAGCCCAAACAAAGTATTAGTAACAATAACGATTGTAAATTTAGTTTGATTTACACATAAACTTACGTCACATTACTCAACATTAAATATTTATTATTCGCCAATCGATAAAACAAATTTTACATGCGTTCTAAATAAAGTGTCACAGTAGGTACAATAAATTATTTGTTAATCTATAATCGTGATGAATATTGCAACGGGTACATAATATATACAGATTGATATTTATTGCTGTAACATTAGTTTTATGACATTGCAAAGATTGCATACGAAATGCCGATCTTCAAAATAAATGATTAGTAATACGGTTGTTAAGATAATATGACGGGTAAATTCTCTGATAAATATCGAACGAGGTGTGCTCTATCAGAAACGGTAGTATTCTAGTATCCTATCTTCAAACGCGTGAGCTGTTTCCTAAAATTGATAGCGTTCAATTGTTTTTAATGGTGAAATATTTTTACTTTAGCTTCATATCACAAGATTGTACGTCACGAGGTTTTTTTTTAAATATTGTTTTACTTGTTAAAAAAAAATTGATCGCTTTTGAGATTCAATATTAATTCCAGGTAACCAATAAAGATCGGACGGTTTGCTGCGACGACTTCACTTGTTACTTGCCGAGTGCAAGCTTATACGCAGTCTGTCGCAGAGAAAACGGAATTTTTTAAAAATAGTAACTCTTAGTGGCGCCATCTATTTAAAAAAAAATATGCGTCGGTAAGGTAGATCTTTCACCAATGTTATGTCAAAATATCATTACATGTGCATCATTAGAAGCAGAGAAATTGCGTATAAAGTAACAGTATGTATTTGGCATTGGTCGAAAAACGAATTTTGAACAAAGAGCAAATATCAAGTTCTGTTTTAAATTCGGTAAATCGTTTACTGAAACGTTTAATTTGATGAAACAAATGTATGCGTGTTTATCACGTACGAATGTGTATGAGTGGTATAAACGATTTAAACGTATGGATATGAATAACGACGTACATCCTAGTGCAAAAAAATCCGTGGTTGTGGAAAGTAACATCGAATTTGTGGGTGAATTTATCAAAAATGAACTGAAATCCTAATTACGATACGTGGAAATGGAATTAAATATTTCCAAAGATTCGATTCGTCGCATTTTGACACAGCATTTGAGACTGAATTCAACATTTTACAGACTTGATTAAAGATTCAAAAAAGGACGAAAACTTCAGGTATTCTATTGTAACTGGCGATGAGACGTGGTGTTTTCAAAATGATCCAGAGACCAAGTGTAAAAGGTTTGAATGGAAGCATCCAAGCGAAGAAAGACCGAAAAAAAGCCGTTTGGAGAAGTCAAAAGTGAAGACATGATTCGAAAGGCATAGTGCACAAAGAGTTTGTACCAACTAGTCAAACAATCAATGCTGTATATTATCTTGGTATTATGAAGCGTCTTTTGGCGTGTATTCGTCACATGCGTCCTTAATATCGTGAAAATGGTAGCTGGCGTTTGTTACATGATAATGCATCATCTCATCGCTCGACGCTTATCACTGATTTTCTAACTACAAATGGCATTTTAACCAACAACTATTCACATTATTCACGGAATTTGGTCCCCTGTGATTTGTATCTATTCTCCAAACAACATGTGCCGATGAAAGGACAGCGTTATGCAGACGTCGAAGCCATTAAAAAGGCGTCGACAGCGATCTTGAAGGACACATCTAAAGATGAACATAAAAATTCATTCAACATGTTAATTGACCGTACAAAACGTTGTATTGAAGCCGAAGGCGACTACTTTGAGTAAAATAAATGAATATTACCAAAATAGTAAGCTTTTGTTTTTATTTTAAAAATGTTCGGTTGTCTCCGCGACAGACACGATTTTATAATTATATGATGATACTGAATTACTTGGCTTTCAAGAATAAGAACTACTCGTATACGAACAGTATTGTACAGTTACAAAACGAGATGTTACTTCGATTATTTATGTGTGTCTATTGTCTACGAATATTTAGTTATCGTCAAAGTATTAAATTCTTCGACCCTTATTTCGAGAACTGACATTTAACATATTTATTACCTCACGAGCTAAAAGTAAAGTCATGTTAAAAGATAGCGTAACTGTAAGAGGCCGTAACAACTTGAACCAAGACGAATGTTATAAAATATAAATTGTTAATTAAAAAATACGTTTTGATATTTGTTAATTTGACAGCGGAAGACTTTAGAACTGGACATACTATTTTTGTATCATTCTGCATCATCATCATTACTGCATGTGAAATTCTATGTTTAATTCATTACATTAAGTGTATTTACCTAAAGTATGCAATGGTAAATATGCTTACTGAGATGTATGTACAAGAAAATTTTAATAGCCAACATGTGTAAACAAGTTTTACATAAAAACATGTTGTTAAGCGATGTGAATAGTGTCAGAATTCATTATTGGAAGAAATTAAATTCAAAATATATTCTGAGAAATACAGAGGCTAGTTCAAAAGAAGGTTAGCGAGAATAGCTAAGACTTGTCTCGTTTTAAAAAAATTCCTACTTGTCACAATTTTATTTATTTACAGTGAAGAATGTAATAAACACAAAATTAAACATTACGCGGTTACGTAATTTATAATAATAGAGATTTTAATAGAAAACGTTTCAAGAAAACCCCATTTTCGTTTGTCCAATATATTTGAAGTCATAAAAAGCTTCGCAAATACAAAAATTCATCAAAACATTTATAAAAACATAATATATACGATAAATATGTAGTATAGTAGTATCAAATTTATTTCCATACATGTATGGAACTATTGGTCCTAATTTTGGACTCCATAATAAGATCTAGTAAGCAACCCCGCCACGTTCGCCAGACACTGTGCTAATAGCAGCTCTTAAACGATATATTTAATAAAAAATATTTAAATTTAAAAACATGAGGAAACATGAAACCACCTTCGTTAAACATTTTAAATTAAAAACAAATTCTTAAACAGAATCTACGATTACACCTTGGGGAAAATACAAGACATCCAATTAAAGGAAAAATGACGCTGTTGCAGCATCATCAATATGAATGAAAAATAGCTTTTAGTAATATGATATCCTTCTATATTAACTGCTTTGTTTACACGAACAATTGTATTGTAAATATTAAAGAACCGAAAATCCATTAACAATTTTCCAATTTCCAGTTATTAGTATGATGTTAACTAAATGATAAATTCAAATTTAAAATGCAGTATCTGGTAATTAAATTGACCCACGTTTCAGCTATGATGGATAATATATCTCAAATACATATCGCCTCTCCCTGAAAAATATATGTACACACTTCTTATATATATATACTATTACTAGAACGGGACTTAAGTTCTAGTAATGCTATCTAATTCTAGAAATAAAGTTTAGATGTCTGGCGAACGTTGTGGGGTTGTTTACTAGATCTTATTATAGAGTCCAAAATTAGGACCAAGAGTTCCATACATGTGTGGAAATAAATTTGATACTACCCTATTACATATTTATCGTATATATTATGTTTTTATAAATATTTTGATGAATTTTTGTATTTGCGAAGCTTTTTATGGAGTTAGTTAAGTGGAAGATGAAACCTTTTCTTTCCGTATCAACTCTTAGCATTTTATATTGTCCAACGTCATATAAAAATTGCATTAATCATCCAATATATTAATAACGTGATTCCGACTTATTTCCATTTTAAAACTAAAAATATTTCTATTTATACTTCTGATCCCTTCGATTTACTTTGTTTTCAATATCGTAAATCAAACTTAAGTACTTTTGCAACTACCCAGATATTTATAGCCGGATTATGCGATATTTTTTGTTAAGCACACTGAATCGTCACCCATTCTGTACTAAAATTTAAACTCGGTATCGTATGCAATTTATCAAATACACTAATCCGCTGAAATCTTACTTAAGCTCGTTTAATTAAGATTTACTGATTTGCAGATTTACATTTCAATGTTCCAGGTAAAGTTAATTTTAGAGGTTTTTTGCATGTTCAAATTTCAAAGTAAACCGACTCGACTTAATATATTATCTCTTTTAACGCTATACTTTGACGGTGAAGTCTATATTCTTGCTTTCAAATAGTTTTTAAAGAACTTTTGGAAGCTTCTTTTATATTGTGTTTATATATGGCTCTAAAATAACCTAATCTAGATTGAAATTTCGAGTCTCCTAAGAACATTAGTACTAAAAAGCTATAAAAAAATTAACAAATGGGGAAACGTCATATAACAGGCATCGCTGGATGAACAATCTACTTCTACAGGTCATGAAGAAAAATTGCTCGCCTTATGAAGTAGTTCTACCTCACAATATATGTGCATATACACTACCGGTCATATTTATTTGCCCACCTCAATTTTATGTGTTTCCTGAAATACGTATTATCTTTCGAAAAATCTGTATTATAATCATTCAACAATATTATTAGTGGAAGTAATTCCATATGAATTTCTACGAAAATCTTAAATTGTTTATGATATATCGTAAAGGTGTCATAAATTGTAAAAATACCATAAATATTATATAGGCTAATCCCCACAGTATTAACAGTTTTACCTGCATTTCCGAAAGGTATTACCAACATCGTGTTATTGTACTAACTAATTACAATACTAGGATGTGTTATTCAAAAAGGAAAATAAATTTTATGTCAGTCATCGTTCATCTTTTGTTGCGAAAACAGTGAAATAGAGAGTTATTGTGAATATTTTAATGCAATGCCGAAGACGAAGGAATTATCTGTTGAAGTGCGTGCTATGATAATTGCTTAAACCTAGATTTCTTTTCAAAGGGAATTTTTCAGCTTCCAGGCCGTTGGCAACAAACTATTGATGTAAATGGAGACTATTTTGCAGAATAAATATTTATATTTTTTTAAATTTAGACTTTTTTTTATTCCTTACAAAATCGGACATTTCATATGTAACAACCTGATAAGTTAATAGAAATTCTATTAAATGAGCAAATGTTAATTACAGATATAGAATGTTAAATCAAGTAAGGAATCGTTGTACCACTTGTGTCGACCGATGCACAAACTACTTCTGCACACATCAAGAAAAAACATTGCTCACCTTATTAAGTAGTTCTACTCATATGGATTGTAGACAGAAGAAAGAATACACCACTCAACATGTGTGTACTACTGCAACGCCACCAATTAATGTTACCAAAGTCTTAGACAATATTAACTAAGTCTTTGGAAACTGCTAACCAAAGGTGGACATATGACAAACTCCAAACAGAGTTTGGCCAAAAATTTCTTAGCTCGGCGAGCAGCATGTTGTCTCGGAATATTCTGCAATTACTGAGGCCTGCTTTTTATAAATATTTATACAGTAAACTGTATAAAAGGTGGTAGAAACCCTAAATAGGGACCATTAGCATATAAAACGAACGTATTAACAATTAACTTTGCATTACTCAATCGCAAGTGCAAGAACTTCAAAAGTATTCCCAGTATTTACACAAGGTATTTTTGCGAAAACTATTTTAAATTATTTAGCACGTTAGTGGGGAAATGTCCAATTATGATATGATTTACATTCTGTTTGAAAATAGCCGCTACATTAATAAAAAAAAGAGCATTGTGAGTATTAGTTTATGAACAAGATACATATTGTTATATCCGCGTCAGTTTGGTTATTTAAATTACGATATCGTTATTTAATGTTATATTTAGAAAACGTCGCTTTGTTGATTAAATATAATTCGGGTATTGTTAAATAAATATTTGAATACGTACACGCGATACAACGTATTGGGATGCTTGATGACATTGGTTACATAATGGAAGAATACAAAAAACGAACATATGAAAAAATATGTGTACATAGTTACTGTGCAGGTGAACAAAAGATACACGCAATAATGTTGTTCATCATATTTTAATGACCACAGTAAATAGTCGTGTTAAAAGTTTGCTCGTGAAAAGAGTCGTAATTTTAAATTAATTGACCAATTATCAATTTATGTCCACAAAAATAAAAATTATATAACATTATGAATAAAATGCTGTACAAGCCTTGAAAGCCTTCCTCCGTCTCTTCCTTTTCAAGCTTTGATTTTTATATTTTTTAAGATTTTTGACTTAGGATGAAGCTACAGCGTTAACACAAAATAAAAAAATGAATTATGCGAAATACTACATAAATAAAATAATTGAACACGTTCGCTTGTTTGTTTTCGAATTTAGAGTACAACTTCAGGAATTGCTTACTTTTGGGGAATTTTATTTAATAAAAATCGATTCCTACCAATGGGTATAATAATGCAACTTATATTTATTCAATTTGCACAATCTATGCAATTAATAAGGGTGTATTTTATTGAGACGGGCAAAAGTTATCGATTTCTTTCTTTCTCGTATATTTTGAAAGTTTGAAATCTTAAAAATAAGCTCGCGATGTTGCAAAATATAAATTAATATATTGGGTTAGCAACTAAGTACTTTCGATTTTGTAGTATAAAATAAAACAGTTTTTTTAAAACAAAGAATAGTTTTCAATCAATTATATATTTTCCATTTTGCTCAATGACCTTTTGCCATCTTTCTTTCAGCTGCATAATTCCGCGCTCATAAAATTCCTGGTCCTTATCAGCAAAAAACTGAACCAGGTGCGAGTGAAGGTCATCGTCATTTGTGAAAGTTTTACCATTCAAAGAATTCTGCAAACTACGAAATAAATGGTAATCAGATGGTGCTAGATCAGGGCTGTATGGGGGATGTGGCATCACTTCCCAGCCAAGCTCCAATAGTTTCCCACGAGTTGCCAAAGATGTGTGAGGCCTTGCATTATCTTGGTGGAAAACTACACCTTTCCGATTTGACAATTCTGGCCGTTTTTCTTTGATTGCTTCATCCAGTTTTACTAATTGTTGACAGTAAACATCAGAATTGATCGTTTGGTTCCTTGGAAGCAGCTCAAAAAACACAACACCTTTGTAATCCCACCAAACTGACAGCATGATCTTTTTTGGATGCAGTTCAGCTTTCGATGTGGTTTGAGCTGGTTTATCGTGTTTGCTCCATGATCGTTTTCGAACTATGTTACTGTACAGGACGCATTTTTCATCACCAGTGATGATTCTTTTTAAGAAAGGGTCGGTTTCATTTCGTCTAAGGTGCATATCGCAAAAGTTAATACTTTGTGTTAAATGAATTTCTTTCAATTCGTGAAGTACCCAAATATCAAGCTTCTTAACTAGCCCAAGACATTTTAAATGGTTTTCAATTGTTGTGTGCGATACATGTAGCCTCTCCGCAACCTCTCGAACAGTTATATGACGATCCTCTTCAATTATGACTTTGATTTGGTCATCATCAACTTCAGTAGGCCGATCAGAACGTTGCTCATCTTTGAGGGAAAAATCTCTAGAAAGGAATTTTTTATACCAATTCTGTGACGTGCGCTATATTAAGCAATTAGCACCATAAACTTCACATATCTTTTTGTGAGCCGCAGCAGCTTTCTTTCCTTTACGGAAATAAAATAGTAAAATATGTCGAAAATGTTCGTTTCTGCACTCTATTTAAAATTAACCCACAACTAATAGCTTTAATAAAAATCACGCACTACTTGCTTCTGAAGTTACGTCAATGTGACTAGTATCACGCGACAAACGGTAAAGTACAGCACTAACATACGTTATATAAAAAATAAAGCAACGCTCTCTATCAGTAAAAACCGAAAGTACTTAGTTGCCAACCCAATATTTATCGGCTTTATATCTTAAAACACAGAGACGGCGCAGAGGTAAGAGCGTTTGACTCGAAACTACGTCATGTCAAATGTTCGAATTGTCATCTATTAGTCTCTTCAGAGTAGAAAACATGATTATGAAATTCGTTTAAAAGATTGTACTGTACTGATATCCTAAAGTTGAAGATTTGTTACATGCTCGTAACATCTTTATTAAATCGGCCGTATTTATGTCTAATCGCATATTCGAATTACCTTTCGTAAGTTTTTTTTTGTACGCCGGAACCTTGGGAAAAGATCAGACTTGCATTGTAAAAGGGTGCAATTAAAAACTATTCAATAATCAGGTGTTACATTTTTGAGTAGTTCTTCAATTAGTCCTCTCCTAATTTAGGGGAGACAATTGGGTATTTATAACAAAGGAATATAATTTCTTTGCTCTTTTTGAGAAATTATACTATTGCATTATTAGTATTCTTTTCACGAGCACAAGTAATTTATATTCGTTAAGAGGGCAAAAAGATGAGACAACCATCGCAAGGTAAGAATTTTTTTCCCTATTATCTACGAATATTATTTTCTGTTGTGTCATTTTCTTTTCTGGTGTTACAATAAACTGATCGAGACTACTGTGTCTGTTTTATTTTTCTTTTCTTTTGTTTGTATTATTATTTGCACCTATACCCTTCTTTGACACCTACAAATTCGATTATTGCTTATTTTGCCGAACATCGACCCGTCTTTAGTATTAGACGCCATCTGGGCATTCTTTAATATTGTGGCGTCCCTAGAACAACTTTATCCGGGTGGAATTTCCAAATACAGCAACCGGTAGGTTCGGAAGGTGCAGCAACTCCAACAATCTCAACAAATAAGTTAAGTTACTTAAGAAACATGATGTAGATAGTGTTTTTCAAACTATCAATACGCTAGGGAAATTAATTGAAAATAAGAAAGACAAAACAAATAAATCCAACAAATCGGGAGTCTATAAGCTTTCTTGTCTTGACTGCTCTAAGGTACATATCGGTTAAACTGGAAGATCTATTGAAACAAGGATATCAGAACACAAAAGAAATTTTAATCATGACAAAAATAATTCCAACTACTCATACATTTAAATACTTGTAATCATTCTTTCACCATAATTCAGAGTTCACCACCCTACATTCAGAGTGTAAACGGATAATTGAAAATGAAATAACAAACTGAAAAAACAAAGATAAAAATGAAAAATATTATGTCTTTTTTATTTGATTGTAATTACATATCACCCCCTCCCTGAAAATAGTTTAGTTGACTGGAATATAGTCCGTTTGTGTTAGATTTACCTTTTAACCTGAAGGAAGTCATAATGCTGGTGTAACAATTATTAGTATTTATTAAATATGTTTTGTGAAAATCACAAAACTAACTTCTTGTGTTCAATTTATTATGAATTTTCATCAAGTAAAGCCCACATCAGATAATTATTGTATAATTTATTTATATTAAAATAGACGGTGGATGAAACGAACGTATGTATAACAAGTTTCTTCGCATTGAATATTGTGCTTTTGCAAGAGCCTGTACATACGCAGTATTATCTAAAAATACGTACGTACATACATATCTCTACTTTTCACCTTCATGTGTACGTAATATTTAAATCAGTATTATTCAGACCATTAGCTAATAATTTCAGATTATCATCATGGGGATTGCGTAATATTTGTAGAACTACAACAAAAAAACCTGCCTTCTCGATGAGGCGATTTTTCTTATCTAACGAAATCCAAAACGATCGAAGTATTGTTTCGATATTATAAACAATTAATAATTCAAATCAATCGCGCAAATTTCCGAACGATTCCTATTATTCCACGAAATGTATCGTACGTTTAAAATTTTTTTTTTATCGACGCCTTCTCGTGAAACCAATTCGCGATTCTATTCAAATACTAATTATATTTGCGCTTTGTGTGATCTTACTTTTAGCGAATGACAAATGAAATTTTTTGCGTCAATGAATGAGTAACGGTCGTGTCAATATTGATGAGCTTTTTTTCTCTCGACGATATTGTTTATTGATGAGAGCCGATGTGAATTGGCTAGTTAAATATGATATCACGTCTGTGTAGGTGTTGTGGTACATATACAATAGCTCGTCGCCTATAAGAACGATGGCAAATATTATTGGAGACTGTTAATCAATTGAATCAAAGAAAGGCAAAAAAACCGTTACCAACACATACAATGTTCGTACTCTGTATTCGTATTTCGACAATTAACTTGTCGTCATCATCAGCAGATAATTAATCAACAGTATCGCACTTGAATTTGTGCTGAATGTTTACCCAGGAAAACATTCAGCACAATCGTCCCACCAAAACACAACCCTGATGTGAGTTTTGGTATCGAATCGTATTATCAGAATAGTTATAAATTAATTCGAAATTCTATTTAATTACTACATAAAAAAAATTATTCGTATATTACGTGTATTGCTATATCTAATAGAAAACAAATCTTTGTTCGGAAAACAATGTGTTTTTGTACTCGTATGTTACGCTCTGACTACTAGCTTTGTTTACATACAATTATTATAAACATCGTTTTACATGTATTCGGCAGATATATTGGGTCTGGGAAAAAGTTCGTGGCGTTTTTCCCGATAGATGGCATTGGTTGCCGATAACTAAAGAACAACAAGTCACAGCGACACCACCGACGGCTCGTTTTTTAGATGACCTTCCGAACGTTAGTTTGAGCGTAGAAACATTGTAATCGGTGCAGTGGTTGGAAAGTTATTCGCACTTGAAAATGGAGAAGAATAATGCGAAATTTCGCTATATTCTGCAATATTATTATGATAAGGGGAAGAACGCTGCGCAGGCTTGTGATAAAATTTGTGCTGTATACGGTGAAGGTACTTTATCGAAATCTGTTGCGCGGAAATGGTTCGCTCGCTTTCGTTCTGGAAATTTCAATGTGAAAGATGAGTCACGCTCCGGTCGTCCAATCACTGAAAAATCTGATGAAATTCTTGAAAAAGTCCAACAAGATAAGCATATCAGCAGTGTCGATATTGGCATGGAGCTAGGCATTGACCACAAAACTGTTTTGAACCATTTACACAAAGCTGGTTACAAAAAAAAGCTTGACGTATGGGTTCCTCATGAGTTGAGCGTGAAAAACATGATGGACCGAATTAACATCTGCGATGCGCTGCTGAAACGGAATGAAATCGAGCCGTTTCTGAAACGTTTAATAACCGGAGATGAAAAATGGATTACGTACGATAATCGGAAGCGTAAAAGATCGTGGATAAAGGATGGTGAGCCGTCACAAGCGTTCGCTAAGCCAACATTGACGCCAAAAAAAGTGATGCTGTGTGTATGGTGGGACTGGAGGGGAATCGTCCACTACGAGCTACTTCCAACTGGTCAGACGATTGATTCTCAACTCTACTGTGCACAACTAGAGAGTTTACGCCAGGCGATTGAAAGAAAACGACCCGAATTGATTAATAGGAAAGGTGTTGTCTTCCATCATGACAACGCCCGACCACACACTTCTTTGATGACCCGTCAAAAATTGAGAGAGTTTGGTTGGGAAATTTTGATGCACCCACCTTACAGTCCGGATATAGCACCCTCTGACTATCATCTGTTTCGATCTCTGCAGAACTCTCTCAATGGAATTAAGTTGGTTTCAAAAGAAGCCTGTGAAAACTACTTGATTCAGTTTTTCGACCAGAAACCACAGAAGTTTTTCACCGATGGGATCATGGATCTACCAAAAAAATGGCGAAACATTGTCGATAATAATGGAGCATATTCGGTTTAAATGAATTCGTCCACGCGCCATGCGGGGACCAGTTGAATTTTACTGAAAAAACGCCACGAACTTTTTCCCAGACCCAATATTTTCGTGTACATCGTAAACCTTTTTATGCTACCTACTGTACATATTACTTTTTTGAGTACTATCGGCTTTTCCAGTTTTTCAATTATTATTACATGCTTTTTTTTAAATTAATTTCAGCCGTTATTAAAAGGATTTAATAAGCAAAAAATTACGAGTTTTAATGGCATATTAATAATTAAAAAGGGAATACAAACTTCTTGGAAATTCATTATAATTCTACAATAGTTACTGATCACCGGTATGAGAGGGAAATTTTTCTTATGATCACACCATTAAATGTTATTTTAATATAACATTTAATTAGGATTTTGTTTTATTGTTACATTCTTTGTAGTGTTAAGTGTATATCTTATATTGCCCTATTATTGGACAGTTATTTTTTGAACAAATAAACGATTAATTATTATTATTTTAAATGATTATAAAGATTGATACAATAAAATATTTTTTGGAGCCAGATAGCCTCCGTCTCCCTTGACTTAATGACCATGAGCTGTAGAAATGTACATATTCCTCTCATCACATGACCACCTTTAAGTCGATGTGTGTCGTTTCGCAATATGAAAATATTTTTATTGTAAGTGTATACATACAGCACTGTATTTACATGAACCCAATTCGTACTGGCGAAAGCGAATTACTGAGCACACAAATGCGGGAGCTAATATTTACACAGTCGCGCTAAATGAAAGTAAATATTCTTGCAACTGCCTCAACAAAATACGAAAATATGTTTTTAAAAACATTTAAAAATCAACAGAGCGTTTTCATGAATAGACGACCACGTCGAACGCGATGATGAATCGTCACAATGCAGCTTAAATCATTTTATTGGCGAAAACAATTTAAAAGCTTTTAAAGACAGAAAACTTTTTCGGCAAATAGATGTGTTAATTTTCGGAGCCAATATTTATTTCCTAATTATTAGACGCCGGAAAACATTTACACAAGTCTGCGGTCAGGTGAATAACCGATAAAAAAGAATCATTTATGAATATTGTGCAAAGATCAATAATAATATGCTAAAGAAATAATAATGTACAGTAGTGTGAAAATAACACAACAAATTCCACATACAATTTAAATTATTTATATCTAAAAAAATATTAAATTTTCAAAAATAATATTGATATGTTTGTATGCTAATAATGTACATATACAAGGCTATATATCCCTTGTGGGGATAAAAGCCGCATCGTGCTCGTCATCTGTAAGATTGTGGTGAATTACAATCTAGTCCAACGCTTTGCTTGTTTTTGTCTCTTCTACCACCTTTCTCCACTCTGACCTGTCCTGGATCTTCACTCTCCAATTCTGAATATTTAGCTTACTTATCTTTGTAATTACTTGGTCTTCCCATCTGCTTGTCGGTTTTCTCCTTGTTGCTCTGAAGATCGGCTTTCACCTGGTTATTCCCTTCTCCTCCACCATTCTTCATATATGACCGTACCGTCGCACTATATCGCCTGCTTTACCCTGTTTGAGGTGGGTCAACACTTCCTCAAATATCTCTTCTGTAAATTTGGTCTGCTCTGTTTCGTTCTTTGTAAGTTTCTGGAATTCTACCACTACTTCTACCCTCATCGGAATTTCGTAAGATAGTAAGTAGGTTTTTAAAATAATTTTCCCATTCCTGTTTTCTTATTTTTGACATTGGCTCTGTCCTGCTTTGACTCTTTATTATTCTGTATAATTTGGTGTTGTTCGTATTGTCCTTTTCCAAGTCATCCATTAATTTCTCCGTCCATCTCTTTTTTTTACTCCTTATTAATCTTACGTTGTTTTTATGTTCTTTCTTTTTGAGCTTTGCCTTTCTCTTTTTCTCAATTAGCTCATCGCATTAATTATCGAACCATTCCTTTCCTTTCACTTTCTCTTTTCTTCCCAATATTTTTTCCGCTCTTCCATAGTTTCTTTTATGTTATTCCATTATTCCTCAATCCTCCTTCCTTCCTTATTCTTTTCTAGTAGTGCCTCAACTTCCCTTTCACCCCCCCCCCCCCCTCCTGATCATGTCTCTACCTTCCATGTTTTCCTTTCAATTTCCCTGTGCTCCTCTGGTACCTTCCTCAATTTGATCTTTGCTATTAAATAATCTGATCCATCATTACATGGTCGATTTGATTTCCCGTGTTCTTTCCTGGCATAATCCAGCTCATTTTATGTTCTAACCGGTGCTGTAATTTCGTGCTTGCTACTAATAATATACTAATTATATATGTTATAAATTCCATATATAATTTTCTTCTAACCGCGCGATCTTAAAAGTCATATTTAATTAAGCATAAATATATTGTGAAGCGATTGCAATCAGCATCTAGAGTAGACAAATTTTGTTAGAGACTGAAGTAAATTGAATTTAAAAGAAGATTAAAAAACCCCTTATCACATCAATGTTCGTGTCCTGTAAACTTATTTCGACAATTTAGTGGTCATTGTCAGCAAAAATTAATGACAGTGTCGCGCCTAACATATAGATTATTGACCTAATTGTTTCTCGAAAAAGCAGTGTGTTTGGTGTTTGGCGCATAAAGGAGTATATAATCTTTACCGTGACACTGTGATTAATTTTTGATTAGGATAACAACTTAGTTGTCAAAATACGTTACGGAATACGAACATTGATGTGATAAGGCTCTTTTTACCTTTCTTTGATTAAGCATCTACAGTGAAACTCTTTTATAAACATAAGTATATTTTTGCGATTGTGAGATGGTAGTAATTCTATATGATCTATTTGGCATTCTTTGACATATTTTTCAAAAATTTTATGCCACCAATAATCCTAAATGTATTAAGAATTTCTTTTTAATTTTCACATAACAATACTGAAAATATTTAACACGATCATGTTTAAATTCTTATTAGTAAATCGAATTTATTATTTTTAATGAATTTATGAAAATAATAATTCAGAATGAAATTAAAACAAAAGAAAAATATTTACATAAAGTCAAGAACAATCAAATGCTCTTAAAAATAAATCTTGCTACCTTATCCTAAAAATCTTTATTAATCTTTTTGCAAATGTCTTTATTAATCTCTCTCCAAATATCTGATCAGATTTACTAAACCAGATGAAATAAATTTAGCATTTAGTTAGTATATTTAAACTAGTTTAAGCTCAAGATATCCTCCCATATTTATAGGCATATTTAAAACTTCCTTTATCAGATATCGATTTTTCATTTATTAATAGAATTTTAATGGACTTTTTTCTAATTTCTGAAGTTTATGATAAAGATTTAGGTAGATTTGTTTACTGAAAAAATAATTACCACGAGGTTTCTTACAAAACAAGGCTTATTCACGAGACGGCTTCTGAGTTTATGGAAAAGATGCACTTAATCTTCAAAAAGAACGGTTAACGATGACACAAAATACGAATAATCCGTGGAGCGATAAAATCGGTGTTTAAAACTCTTAGTCATGAAGCTAATAAACAAGTATAATGAAAATTTTGCAGGGTTTGGCATGAAGAAAGTTGCTATACATCTGAAACAAGTATCACGAAAATTATGCAAGAAGAAAGTTTCACTTGGGAATTTTTTTTTTCGAATTATTAACTGGACTTGGAACCCTAAACAGGAACCTATACAGTGGGTTTAAAAGGGCTCTCTACCACCGAGAGAAGCTAAAATACAAATTTCAGAAAAAAATCTATGGTAATAATTATGTTGAGGGAGTCTTGTTTATTGAATGTTGGTCGGTGTCTAGTATAAATGAAAATGCTTTTGGAAATCAAATTCAACATTTAAAAAACCATAAAAGACGATTTTTAGAAGAAAAAGAAACTGAGGGGAAGTGTTTTCTGAGATACTAAATGAATCTTATTTATCGAAAATTTGCCGAGGAGGTATGTAAAAATAAAAAGACCTATGGAAACTATTCAAAATTTAAAAACTGCAAAGCAAGAATTGTAGAAAAAAACTGAAGCCAAATGTTTTCTTGGACATTAAAGACGTTCTACTTATTGAATATTTGCCAAAGAAGTATGCAAGAAACAGAAAACTATTCAAAATTTCAAAATTACGAAACAGAAATTTTAGAAAAAATTGAAGCCAAATGTTTTCTTAGATACTAAAGACGTCCTACTTATTGAATATTTGCCAAAGAGGTATGCAAGAAAGAAAACAAATCAAAATTTCAAAACTGCGAAACAGAAATTTTAGAAAAAATTGAAGCCAAATGTTTTCTTAGATACTAAAGACGTCCTACTTATTGAATGTTTACCAAAGAGGTATGCAAGAAACAGAAAACTATTCAAAATTTCAAAACTGAAAACAGGAATTTTAGAAAAAAAAAAACTGAAGCCAAATGTTTTCTGAGATAAAGACGTCCTACTTATTAAATATTTGCCAAAGAGATGTGCGAGAAACAGAAAAATCTATGAAAACTATTCAAATTTTAGAAACTGCAAAATAAGATTTAAAAAATAAGAATTTTCGGAGAACCATAAATGGAGAAGTCTATGATAACTTGCTATACAATTACAGACTTTATAATGCAAAGAAAGTTTTCCCATTCAGAAACTTAAAAAACACTTTACATCTGAAAATGTAATTCGAAGCTTATGAAGGATGTCTTTTAGAAACAAAGAAATTCTTTTTCTGAAAACATAAAACAATGAATAAAAGATGGAATAACTGCTGAAAATACATACGTAGAAAAATAAAGGATTGTCAATAGAACACGTGATTTTTTTACCATGTCTAGATAGCTAACATAAAAATACACCACTTTTATTCATTTATTGAATAAACATTCAATTATAACATGTGGTTTTATACAGTAAACCGCATAAGAATTTATTACCTACGCGTACAAAGTTTCCAACGAAATACATCGGAATTTGAGGTAATTGGAAATTCCTTTGCGAAAGACCATTGATGAAAAACCAGTAGATAATCGTGCAGGTGCAACGTGTCGGAATTCAAAACAGTGCATCGCATCTCTGACCTCGTCCGTACGTAATTAGTCAATGCCATGCGATCACTACCAAAGTATAATAAATACGTACAGAAGTATTTACATATGCATAAGCCCGGGGAAAAGCAATTAAAAGGAAATAATATAATTATACACGCATATTAACTATACATAATTGTGTTTATACGAGCGCATTCTATGAACACCATTAAGTATTTGTTATAGTAAATACATTGTTAATCATAAAATTAACTGGATTTTGTACAAGCTTGGACAAGTTAACAAGATTCATGTTATTCAGTAATTATTAGCTTACGGGTTTGCCTTGTTTCAAGTAATTTAAACCTTTTAAATTGTTTTTTTTTTAAATTACTTCAACATATAGCGTTGATACAGTATATTGAACAGTTTCGAATTGAAAATTCGATTCAACTTTTGCAAGATTGTCAGATAGGTTAGGAAAAATAGATAGCAAAGCAGTAGAGATGCCAATTTCGAAGTGCGCTCCACTGGCGTACGAGCTCAACGAGCAACCTTCTCCCTCCCGATCTGCAGTTTCCACAATTTCTTCTGCGATATTACATAATAATATGTACATTATTACATGTTACGTGTACAGTTCGTGCTTTCAGTCTTGCAGCAAAAACTATTCAACTGTGTTATCCCGAGGTGAGGTAAACACTTTAACAGCGCATACGAAAGCAGTGTTTGTCAAGAATCCAAAACGCGTTTGCCAATTTCACAGACGGTGTCTCGGTGCTCCTAAACCATCATAGCCGATTCTTGTACGTTGGCGAACGTGGTTGCAGGCAACGTTTTACTATTACGAACATTTTGAAGATAAAAAGGATTTGGTTTTAAAATTCGACCGAAAGCAGCTATCAAGCAACACCAGTCAAAATTTCAAGATAGTCAAGTTAAAACAGATTTAAAAACTATTCAGAATAATTACTTCGGACTGGTAGAGACAATATAAAAATTGGAAAGGCCTTCACTGTCGGAATCTGTCAAAATAGAACATTCACACGGCAGAAAACGCGAAAAATGCTTATGGTATACGGGAGTTTCAAAATGTTTTAGACAAGGTTTCAAATTTTGCCACATGAAGACAAATTTCTGAAGGTGTGACTACAGAGTTAAATTCTTTTGAAGATTATTCTAATTATGTTAGATGGAAAGCGCTCGTTTTCTGCAAATAATTATATATTTCACCACACCGCACTCGGTTTACTGAAAGAACTGTGAAAACGTATCTTATGTTTCAAATATTTAACCGATCTTATCCACTTTGTGACTTCATCGTTTAAAACGGCAAGTGTTCCAGAATATTTTATAAATTTACAACATATTTCTTTTATGTACATATATACTACAAAGCGCACGCCCATGACGCGCATCTCAATCTGCCATCTCGTCTTCTCATGAAAGAAGTGGTCACTTGCCAAGAATACAGAATAACAAATATTTCCCATACACTTCCAAACAAGAGTAAGATTCTATAACAAAAAATAAACTATCACGACAGACAAAATATGATAAAAGTATCCCAGATGACCACTTAAAACACTTTAAACAAAATAAAAACAGAAGCAGAGCTAAAGAAGAAATTTAAAGTCAAAATGAATCTTGATATTTAACGCGTTATTAAATCTAGTGCTAGAAAAAGATCAACAGATGGTAGCTCACGTGGATGATGTTACGTTAATGTCCAAGAATAAGAAAGTATTAATGGAAATTATACAAAAAGAAACATAAAAAGGGAAAACATAAAAGAAGAACAAAGGAAGAGATTTCAATTTAAAGATGAGTTTTTAAAAAAAGGAATGCATCTAGGAACACTGTAATTTCATCCGCCGCTACAAAAAGATCATCAGATACTAGCTTGAGAGAATGATGTTGCATTAATAGCCCACGATAAAAAAGTACTAATGAAAATTACACAAAAACCTATAAACAACGCAAAAATAGAAGAATCAAAGAAGATTTGAATTTAAAGAATACATTATTCTTCAGAGAAGGATGCTGCTAGGAACACTGTAATTTATCTATAGCTATAGAAAGACCGTCAGATGGTAGGTTAAGTAGATGACGTATTAATAACCGAAAATAAGAAGGCTCTAATGGAAGATACACAAATTTATGTAAACGAAGCAAAAAATGAAACGGAGAACCAATTTAAACAAAAACCCTCTATTTTGTGTTATCTTTTAGATATGAACAACCATGAAGTGTGGGCAAGTTGTCGACGAGGTGACAGATTAATTGAGTACCATTGGTATTATATCGCTCGTTTTTTAAACCAATTTGATTTAGAGTTAAAAAATATTTTATTATTAAGAAAGGGATTTTGCCAGAGACATTGTAGTTTATTCTAGTGTTAAAGAAAGATCATTAGATGGTAGCTTAAAGTAGATGTTGCTACATTAACAGACAGATATAAGAAGGTACTACAAATGTACACAAAGGTTAATAGAAATAGCAGGAGAAATTAGAGTACAAACAAAGCCTCCAGAAAAGAACGCGAATACAGACAAGAATAATTGCAGAAGTTAATTAATTTGTATTCTTAAAAACCGTGATCGTATATAAAACCCATCCTAGACCATCACCAGCTGAAGAGTTGACAGGACAACAAGTCGAGTGGAACTTAAACCATCAAATAAAATCGAAATAATAGATGTAACTTGAGACGCAACTGTCCTACAAGGAGGTGAAAATATTTTTAAAGAATACAAATTAAAAAAGAGAGTAACATCAGGGCAAATTTTCGACATCGTCTCAGAGCACTCAAAAGATAACCTTCTCTAAAACGCAAACACAAACAACAACAGAATTACATTTGATCGTCGAGTCGTGTTTAATAAATATCTCGTAGCGTCACTTAATGCAAAACAATTTGGAAAACAAAATAGAACAGCATAACAAATCTATTACACCCGGAATCATTGCAAAACATTTCAGAGGGATTTTTGAGTTTTTCATGAGTTTTTATTTTACAATTTTGGAAAAATATAATTTAGTTGCATATGACAGGGTTTAAAGAAAATTGTCAATTCAGAACAAAATGCTTAATTATGAACAGGGTGTCATGACAAACATGATATGTAAAGGCCAAAAAATAACTAAGGGAAAACGTGGTATTTTGAATTGGTCAATTCATCAATTAATTTTCAGATGATCAGGTGAATTCTTAATTTAGTCGGAGGATAATCTTCGACGATGAGGCACATTTTCAACTGGAAAAGACAAACGAGTCAATGTATGGTGTGGACTTTGAACAGGCGACATGATAGAAACTCTACTGCTTCGGAAACGCTTTTGGGAATGCTTTAAATGCGAATGATGGCAGTTGCTCGATTTTTTTTGTCACTAACAGGACGATATGAACCTTGAACAAATATAATTCCAATTTGACGACATCGCCTATCATGCAGATCAAAAAACAATCGATTTTCTACACCGCCAATTTTCTGATAGCCAAATTTCACAAAATACCAACACCATTTGTCTAATCATAATTTGTTGCGGGATTATTTGATATTTAATGCTATTCACAAACAGTTGACGACCAAAAGAAGGAAAAACGATGTGTTGTCGATCAAATTGTAATAGAAAATTTTGAATCAAGATTTGTAACCGCAGCTAACGTCACGTTTATCAAGCTTAATGTTTTTAATTACAAAATGTGTACTTAATCAAATATAAAATCGTTTTTATGTTCATCTTAAATCCGCTGCTCAATTTAGACCGCTTTTTATTATTTAAAAAATTACTTTACAAAAACTTTATTAACGCACTGTGCAGACGTTTTATCATTTTGCTGTAACAGCGTAAAATGAACAACAAAATAACGCCAGTAGGCTTTGTACATATATAACACACAAATAAATCTGATTACGGCTACCACAATCGCATACATACTGGCGTTTGCGTGTATTACACAGTGTTAAGCCGACCGCATCATGAGAAAATACTTCCAAACTAAATCACGCGTTCCTGCTTATCTAAATTTAAAAAAGATCACATGAGGATTTATGTTGTATCTAGAAATGTAGGGAAAAGATGAAGGAAAGAAGTCTACGAATTATATTTAAGCACATAACAGAGGCATTTTTTTATCTGAAAATGAATAAAACCGGAGAATAATTGATCTATCTTACGTATATTTCACAAGTAGCAGGTAATAAAAAATATGCGATGTTATCGACCTTGCTTCCAATGTCAGGGGTTAGATAAAACAAATCTGTGATTGGACTATACTGTTGTACGGTTTGGAGGCGTGGTGATGACGTCTACACTAAGGAAAAGTACTACACGGAAAAGTAATCTTTTCATAGGAACTATTGTAATTAAAATTGCTGGAAATATTTAAATTCAAGAAATATAAATAAATATCAGATTTGGATATTTTCTCCTAGAAAAATTACGTATATATTATAATTATATGACAACTAAAGCTCTCTTATCAGAAGTTACTAATCCTCGAACATTAAATAAATTTTCAAAAAAAAATAATGTTTATATACGGGATTTGTAATCAGTTTAAGTAGAAAAAAATATCAAAACTATCAAGATTTTGAAATTGGGCATAATAAGCACATAAAATTGAAGCACATTACACATATATATGTATATAATTTCATATTTATCACATAACATGTTTATATTAGAAAAATACCAGGTGCTCCATAAAAAAAACTATTTCCAGTTAATTCAATGTCTGATAATGATGAAAACAGTAAAAGCAAAAACTACTTGTGTCATAAATTTTGAAATATCAATGTGAAATGTAAGAAATGACAAGAACTTGTGTAATTAATAAAAAAAAATAAAAAGTTTGGTTATATAACGACACTCATTTAAAAATTGTGGATAACACCTAATATACTAACTCCTACATTAATCACAATTACTTGCACTTACCTAGAGCTGCATTAACACCACCCTGAGCTGCAATCGTATGAGATCTGGTTGGGAATAATTTTGTTACGACAGCTGTTTTAAAACCAGCTGCCACTAAACCGAATGCTGCTCTCAATCCAGATCCTCCTGCTCCAATTACCACACAATCATATTTATGATCATAGACTGGATAAGCTTTGGACATGTCTGTTGAAGCTTTTGCATCCCTTCGATCGACTGATATATGTAAACCTTTGTACAGCACAGGGCGCGTTGCACAGACCTAAATAGACAATTACAATATAAAAATTAAACACTTCATTTTATGTATAATACAAATTAAAACATATACTTATATTTACTAAAATATTGTTATGTAATATTGGCAAAGATAAAATGTTAGCGGCAAATTAAAGAAAAAAATCAATAATAATCACTTACATTTTGTGAATGTTTTAGAATATTGGTTATAGAGCTCAATTTTAAAATCGCACTCATATTTTCAAAATAAAATCTGTCAGAATTGTTAAATAGTCAAACACGGCAACGTGAAAGCCAACCGAAATATGCGATATTTCCTAGGTAAGAAGGGGTATTTCACCGGTCCAATAAAATAGCAGAATTAAACGCCAACATATGATCAAAACTAACTATTTAAATTAACGCGCGAAAACGTTCGGTCTTTGATAGCACTAATCAGTAATTGCATATATCATCGTAATTTATAGGTTATTGATGTGTTCGAGTCAAAAACTGTTATGTAAGTACACATTTCACTGTACACACTATATAGAAAAAGCAACGAATAAATGTGAACGAAACTGGAAAAGAAGTTATACCTGAATTTCTCCATCACAACTTTTAAAGACAAGATATCTCGTCTTTTACGCATAAAGATAACCGTCTTGTTGTTACACTTACACTTAATTTTGTAGGCAACGTATATTACAGTTTTTTATTTCAACTAGTAATTTGAGAAGTTAAAAATTTTTGTTTGGGTATGCAACTTAATATTCACCACTGTATAAGAATTACAGAATATTTCTTTTAAAGTAATTGGATATTTGCCAAAAAAATAAGTATACATAAATAGACTGTTTATTTTTATTCTGGTAAAAAAAAAATTCGCGTGGTGTATGTATATTTGCGAAATTTAGGACTCTTTTATTTTGACGAAATGCATTCATTTTCTAAAATGAAATTTTCGTCTAACAATTTTAAATTAAATTTCAAAATTTGTTTTCTATTAAATAGCAAATGAAATTTATCAAAATAAAAAAACAAAAACATGGAAAAAACCAAAGGGCATTGACAAAATTATATAACACTTATTATTGTAATACACTGAATAATACAAGTTAGTGTATTTATATCAGGGTTAACCTCTGACCGAAGACCGGGTATTTATCTTGAACTTATACACATGATCGACTTTTTTTATGCATCGAATATTATCATGTTGTCTACTTGGGGCTTATTTGATCAGTTCATTTTTGAACGCCAAAGTTTCCGCATATTGCACTTATTCTACAGTGAAATTTCGTGATTTTAACTACTTTTTCGTGGCTTATGGTGAGATTACCGGAAAACAGGACCTGTATGACAATTGACCGAGCCGAAAGAAACGCAACAATCGGCTGTCATTGCACAAATAGACCGAAAGGATTAAATTTGGTTGAATTGTTGTTTGAATTTTGCTCCAGTAAGTTTTGTGTTTCTTAATTAAAATAAGAATTATTCAATTTTGCATTATTGCAATACCATCTTCTTACAGTTGTATTTAATAAAAACAATTCTTAAATGGAATAAAGGGAAGAGGAGAAAATTAAAAATATGTTTCTTAACTAGTACGTTTTTGTTCGTGTAGATGGCGCTAGCTTACCAACATGTTCAAATCTCATTTAAAATAAAGTCATTTATAAAAATATGTAAATCAGTTCATCACTTTTGAGTTTTTTAGGTTATATTTTACTCAAATGATGTTTAATTATAACTTTATATTGAATATTATTCAAGTTTATAATTTATGAATTAGCGTATGTTTGACTAATATGTTAAAATTCGTTTTCTTGACTAGTTTTTTTTGTATTCCTAAATTATGTATACGTAATTTGTCTATGATAAAAGGAATATATTTTGGAAGCAAAAAAATATTACCTAAACACTAAAGAAAAAGAAGAAACCGAAATATTGTTCTTTAACGTGATAGAACAATATGCATACGCACGTAATAGTAATTGCATAATTTTAAACAAAAAGAAAATATAACCTCAATATATTTAGAGATAATTTATAGGATATCTAGGCTAAACATATATATTTTAGATATATGTATGTACGTAAAAAATATCGTTTTATATAACAATATTTTAAAGCATAAGAAAAACAATTTTCCGAAACGTCTTACTAAATTAAAATACAAAAAATATTTAATAATTGCTCATGAAGTTTATTATATAAACACTATATGATAATTTTTACATATCTACAAAGAGATTTTTATGTTCTTGTTTGTACGAAGGATAAATCTAGAACACGATTTGTTTTTTAACAATAACCTGTTGTTATTTCTAAGATATTCTGTATAAAGTCCTCGGTCAATTTATCCAGGACCTATGCCATACAATGATTTTATTAAAATACTTAAAGGAAGTAACTTTGAATGCGCAAATTTATTTAAAATTTTATCGAAACTACGCCAATAACTGTTCGATATTTAATAACTTCTATTTTTTAAGTTTACGACTCTTTTGTTCTTTAAGTTTTGTGTATTTTTAATTTAATAAAAGTTTTTAACCACTGCCAAATTTACAAACTTCACTAAATATTTAATTAATTTTTGTGTGACAAAAGGCACTATCTCACATGAATGTGTACAGATTTTAATTTGAATCCAATTATGTCTATACCTATGTGGCAATAAAATCTTGTCTATTACAGTTTTCTTTTCCATGGCGAATTCTATTCCCAAAAATACAGTTCGAATTCTGTTCATTGAAAATAAAACGTCGCCATCAATACTTTCTTCTTTTGACCTTTTTATTTCGTTCTTTGTAAGCTTCGTAGTCAATCAGAAAATCTAAATTTCGTTTTGTTATTACAATATTTCCTATATAATAAAATGAAAACAGATATTGCCAAACTTATGAAAATTACCAAAAATATTTTTTACGAAGAAACTCCACCAAATAATAAACAGTTTTGAAATAGATGCGTCCAATTTTGTATTTTGTTGACCTCGTAAATATTATTTGTCGAATTTGTTTACATGATTAACTTTTGCATGGTTAGCAATATAAAGAAAATATTGTCTTTAGTGTGATTCAACATCTTATATTGTCGTTTACAAGTTAATAGTTTCTAATATAAAAATAAATGTAAGTAATATTTTTTTAGGTTAGAAATTCTTACATAGATTCAAATATTAAATTAATTAAGTAATAAAGGGGAAGTTTTTTAAATTATAATATCGTACATAAAAATAAACTTTGTGACATCAACATTGAATTGTAAATTATATTTTCACCCAATTTTTATATTGGTTTTATAATAAATATCGATGATGTCTTATATTTTACACGTCTAATTTAAAAGTTTTGTCTTTTTCCCGGTTAAGTTTCACAATAACGAACATGAAATAGACGCAAAAAATATCGCATTCGCACTGTAATGATCGGTAATACTTCTTTGATCATAAACATTAAAAATTTTTGTGTGGATCCAATCAATTATTTTACGTATAGAAATTAAATTTGCGGTTTCTAGCCAAGTTTCATTTTACTTAATAAAAAAATAAGGCAAAACATCGCAATTCATATTAAAAATGCCATTACATAACCTCAAAATATTTCACAGAATTTTCTTGAGTTAACTTTGATATTGGTTGCGGAAATGTCTCGTATGTTCCAATTGTAAATTAATCCAATTTCAATTCTGCAATTTATTTAAGAGAGTGATTAAAATTCGACTATTATTTATCAATTCTTTCCATTTCTTTCATTCACAGACTGTGGCTGCCATTTGGTCGACATGTCGACAATTGGTCACGGCGCCTTTGCGGCCTGCAAAGTGCGTCAGAACAACGAGAAGATTTTGAGTAAAATTCAAAGTGACGAGCATGGAAGGGGCAAGACCTTCGATGAACAACGTAAGTATTGATATCAAAATTTGAATTGATACGTCATTTTCTTTTGCACGTAGATGATAACATGCAGCAGAATCCCATGAAATACAACAGCAAGATGATGAACAGCATCTGGGGCATGTACAATCGCTATTCAGTGCATAATTTCAAGAAGAACATAGACATAGACCGCACATTTGTTTCAGTTGCAGCAAACCAACAGACGTAAGTTATTGTATTTGTTTATAATTTTTTTTACTTTTTATTTTATTAATAAGTGATTAATAATAATTTAAGTACAGTAGTGTCCGGTTATAATGAACTACTACTGGCCACTAAAAATGGTTCATTATAGCCGAAATTCATTATATCTAACAAAAATAAATTAGTACAAACGATTCTTGTATTGTATACTGATAATTTAAATGAACAAAAAATTATTATTTAACAGATTGTTTAAAATAGTCACTTATTTTAGATTGTTTATAAGACAAAGTTACGTAAATATCATTCAAATACATTTCTACATTAGCCAGGCTGTTCAAAATGTTATCTGGAGCTTCATTCATTTGTAAAAAATTACGTACAACATCTATATTTTGCACAACCTTTACAATGGGCACTTGCGGTAATGACGCATTAGCTGCACTACCTTCAGCTTCATTATTCTCTTCTTCATTCTCAGTCACTCGTATTAGTTGCTGATTTTGAACGTACCCAAGCAACGATATCATCATCTAACAAAGTTTCAGTACACATAACATTCTCATCAATACGCACATAGTCTTCAAAATTAGCATTCATATCCACAGTTAGAGGTAGACCATCACCATTATTTTCAACATTATCAAGATCAGTTCTCTTTAGCCACTCACTTAACGGGATTTCATCATCGTCATCGAATTTGTTTTGATGCTTACGAAATCCTGCATGTTTGAAACAATTTATTATTGTCTTTGCTGTGACGTTTTGCCATGCCATGTGAATACAGTTCACCGCATCAAGAAGACTAATACGAATGCCTTCTGCACTGCTATTAATCATTATTTTTGAAAGAAGAATTCGTCGATAATTGCTCTTCAAACTGTGGATAACGCCTTAATCCATTGGTTGTAATTTGGAACTGGTATTAGGAGGTATAAACACCAATTTAATGAATTTCAAATTCTTTACCTCAGGGTGCACTGGACAATTGTCTACTAGTAATAGAATTTTTCTCCTTAATTCATTATCCCAATCGCGCAATTCGTTACAAAAAATATCTGACGTCATCCATGCTTTTTTATTAGAACTGTATTTTACAGGCAATCGTTTGCCGCGAAAACAACGTGGGTTTTGGGACTTGCCAATAATAAGTAACTTCCTTTTTTCTGTGCCTGTAAAATTTGCTGCAACCAAAACCGTGAGCCTTTCTTTTGATAGTTTTCCACCAATGCAATTATTGCCCTTAAATTTCAACGTTCTGTTGGGCATTAGCCTGTAGAATAGACCCGTTTCATCTGCATTGAAGATGTCGTGGTCTTCATAATTTTGTCGTATGTTGGGCCATTTATTTTGCAACCAATTATCTACTACTTCCATATTAACTGACGCTGCCTCGCCTACAACTTTTCCACTGTTGATATCGTGGCGTTTTTTAAATCTTTCGATCTAGCTTCGACTACATTTGAAATCGCTATCTTCCACTTTGCTTCCCAAGTGTTCTGCTTTGTTTGCAGTAAAGCAGCGGTAATCATCGTGCTGAGAAAACCATAACAAAAGCCCTTTATCCACTTTATCGTGAGCTGATTTTCTAATTTTTTTGGCATTAGAATTTTTTTGTTCATAATAATTCTTGAGTATTTTATCTCTTTCTTTCCAAATCATACAAACCGTCGACTTGCTTAAATTCAGATTCTTACACACATCAGCATATTTTAAACCACTTTGTAATTTTTTAATAATTTCATACTTTCTTTCTAAAATGAAAGCTTTGCGCGTTTGTTTTTGATTATCACTTGGCGCCATGTTTATAAACCCACAAGCTACAATTGGTAAATACTGTAACACGAACGGACAACGTAACGTGACTAATTTGTGAGACAGACTGAAGGGGAAGGACTGACAGGCACCGCGTTTTTGATGTAACGGAGTTTTCGGGGGATTCCCATTCGGGTGATAAAGAAAGTTCATTATAAGCGGCACATTGTTTTCGGTTGAAACGTAAAATATGGTTCATTATATGCGAAAGTTCAATATATGCGAGTTTATTACAAGCGAAAAAAAAATACATTGAACTTAAGGGACGATTTATTTGGCCATCTAAAACGGTCTATAATAACCGAGAATTCAATATAACCGGGTTCATTATAAGCGGTCTCTACTGTACTTACTATTCATCAAAAAAATTTAAAAATTTCGATAATTTGGGTAACTATTTTCTTTACAAAACTTAAATTTTGTCATAGATTCAAACAAACATTTCCAGAGCCATCTCTTATCGCAAATTTTACACGAAAATAAAAATTATTGAATACCTTATTTTTAAATTCCTTCTTAAGTGCAATATGTTTTGAATAAGTTCATAAATAAAAGTACCGAGACTATTCTATTATTTTTTTTCAGAAAATCTGTTGGTTCCACTGCAACTACCATGACCGAGAAGTACATTGGTGATACAAATAAGACTGCCAAAACTTCTCCACAACTGTTACCCAGTTTTTGGGCTCCCTATGATTTCTCTTATTAAAGCAGAATAAAATTGTAGTAGTTAACACTGCCCATAAATTTGGGGGCAGATATGGGGGATTTATCTTACTTACTTTATAATATGGTATGTTTATATATCTATACGTTTGCATGATTGCTTCTATGTATTGTAAACATTCTCAAATATATTGTTTATTATTTTAAATAAATATACCTTTTATTTAATTTTCTTTTATTTAATATCGTAATGTGTGATGCTGTCAGGTTGTTACATATAAAATGTCCGATTTTGTAAGGAATAAAAAAAAGTCTAAATTTAAAAAAATATAAATATTTATTCTGCAAAATACTCTCCATTTACATCAATAGTTTGTTGCCAACGGCCTGGAAGCTGAAAAATTCCCTTTGGAAAGAAATCTAGGTTTTGGCGGCTCACATATTGCTCAAACACTGCTATTACAGACTCCCGGTCAGGGAAGTCCCTATTTTTTAAGTGATTGTCTAAACTTCGGAAAAAATGAAAATCAGTTGGCGAAAGGTCAGGTGAATAAGGTGGGTGAGGGAGAATTTCGTAACCAAATTCGGAAAGTTTTTGGATTGTCCGTCGTGCAACATGAGGTCTTGCATTATCATGAAGAAGTATGGGTCCATGTCTATTGACTAGTGAGGGCTGCAAGCGGCTCAACTTTCCATGCATAGTTTCCAGTTCGGCACAATAGGACGTTGCCGTGATGGTTTCACCAGGTTGCAAAAATGAATAGTGAATAATACCCTTACTGGTCCACCATACAGTCACCATAATCTTTCGCGGGTGAAGTGATGCTCGTGCATGCTGTCTTGGTGCTTCACCTCGATCTAACCATTGTCCTGACCGTCTCCGATTATCATAAAGTATCCACTTTTCGTCACACGTTACCACTCGATGAAGAAACGGTTCAACTTTCTGTCGATTAGCCAAAGAGGTAGCCACCTCTAATCGACGGAGCTTATTGGCTTCCGTTAATTGGTGCGGCACCCATCGATCGAGTTTCTTCACTTTGCCAATCAAAGAAAGGTGACGACTAATGGCGGCAATGGACACTTGAAATGTTTCTGCAAGGTTACGCACTGTTGTCGACGGATTACTTTCAACTTCTACACGCAGCTCGTCGTCATTAACGGTGCTACGCGCATATCCGCGAGGCTCATTTTCCAAATCAAAATTTCCCTCGCTGAATTTTTTAAACCATCGCCGTAATGTGCGTTCATTACACGTGGTTTCACCGAACGTCTGATTAATTTCTCGCGTTGCTGCAGCTGCATTTAATCCCTTTTTAAATTGAAAGAGGTAAATTGCCCGAATATCTCTTGCCGACAGCATTTTCATAGGCGAGACAAGGACAGGTGTGTTAATCTTTCCAAGAAATGGAACAGGTACACACTTCAAAATAAATACCCTTTTCTACAAATACAATAATAATCTTCACCAAAAACATACACGTCTTCACACAGGTGCGATTCAGTTCAGACTGAAGGAAAAAACGGACATTACATTTGTAACAACCTGATAGTTCTACTGATGTATTTATATTTAGTAGAAATAAAGGTTGCTATTATTACTATAAAGTAACTCCTATTGTTTAATCTCTTTAAACATTTTTGACTAGAAAAAACTCATATGTTTAAGTCATAAAAATAAATCCAAATTTTAAAAATATTTTTAATATATTTGAAATTACCATAAAATCGACTTGTTTCGAAATTTTTAATCGAGGTAATTTTGATGGAACCTGTATACACACTGTGCATACAGTGAAGTGAGTTTTGGCTTTCGACGGTACAGATCGTGTACGGAATTTGTTTCCCGCGGGTTTCCGGCGTAGTTTTCCAGGTGCGACACTGTTTAATTATCCGCTGATGATGACAACTTAGTTGTCGAAATACGTATGTAGCATATGAAAATTAATGTGGAAGGGGTTATATATCAACCTTCAGTGATTAAGTTTTTAATCGAGTCAAAATAAATATTTTTTATTCGCACTCCAGGTGTACATACATGTATATTTTTGTTAATTTAAACTGTTTGTGTTTTTATGAATTTACAATATTCAACCTGAAAAAAATATACATTTGTTACCACAAAAAGGCTTACGACCAAAATCAAGTTTTGGTCTGTATTTTTAGGTTAAACTGTAACGATATCAAACAAGAAAGAGAGCTCTTGTATGTCTCATTGAAAAAAAAGGAACAATAGTGTGCCTAGCGTTTACAATTTCGACCTTCTAACAAAAGCTTCAATACTAGTGCATTCTCTCTCTCGAATTTTATTCAAGACCTAAATATGTTGAAATAATAAAATGTCGTTTACACAAAATACTTTTCTATTTAATTTAACAGTATTTGTTCTTGAAGTAATCTTTTGCTGTAACATTCTTTAAATGTTTGGTAAACTCGATCAGTGCATTGCAAAATCGGTGACTAAAAACGGTATTGAATGAATACATTTGCATGAACTGAATGCATGAATACAAATTATTAGTTAACATTTGATGTATTAAAGAAAGTATCAGCAGAAATGAAAACAGCAACTCCCCAAACATCCATTCTGAACAAGGAGAACGTGAAGGCTCGTTACACTGCTTCAACAGCATGAGTTCATAATTCGTCGATACCAAAAAAACAATATGGTTGTAATAATGCAACGTATATTGAATTAGATCATAAAACAACACTTCACATTACATGACAACGTTCCATAGAAAGAAAGTAAATAAAATAAAACGTATTGTATTCCAAATGATATGCTTTATTTTCAATTAATAAATTCTATTTACTTCTCTATATTCATATATAATATCAAGTGATTCGAATTAAATTTATAATGCAATATGACTTGATTAATTAACTAACTGCATATTACAAAACTGACGTATTAATGACTAATTAATTAATTCAGCAATACTTAAAAAGATGCTTTTAACTATATATTATAAACTTGTAATATTATTTATTAATTAACACAGTAAAGTCGAAAGAGTCCGGAAAAATATAGTCTCAGAGGCTGGCGATACACCTTGCCCGTCGGTGAATGAGCACTCAACGTAGTAACTTCAATAATGAAAAAAATATATGTACATACTACGTATATGTATATATATATATATATATATTATAAGAAATCAAACAATTTAATGATTTTTCCAAATTTCTACTTTCAGAAGTGCAAACTCCTCAATTCTTCACGCTGACGAAGACTTTACTTATATCAAATCATATGGAAACAAGGAAATGAAACTTAATTTCCATCGTCTTGTAAGCGAGCTATTATCCAATCACACTTCAAAAACATAATGGCAATTCTAATCTTCCTACTTGACGGTTGATTAATATTCTATTTATTTTCTTAAGTTTTCAGAAAGATCGTTGCGGATCAGCTGATCGTTGACCTTAATAAACATAAAATTTTATAATTTTATTATTGTATAATTGCAATACTAAATATAACTATAGATATAGTTTGCAAAATTGATAATGGAAATCTTTTATGTACCTAATGAACTATTTAAATATTTTTAACATTATCGATCATGACTTATCATCAGTTGTACGAGTGCAAAGTCGGAAGTCTGGTAGAAATTAAAACAGGAATAATTTTTGTGGACGAACATATTTGATATTCTAACATAATTGCAACAACAACAAATTAGGTGTAAACAATTAGATATTAAAAACATATATTTTTACATATGTTATTCATAAAATCGTATTATCAAAATAATTATAAATGAATTCGAAATTCAACATGCTCCGACTGCCAGTTTGGTTTGCATAATATTATTATAAAGACCATTCTACATAATTTCGGCTGATATATTTTGTAGTACCTACAATACGTGAACACAAATATTTTAAAAACTATTAAAAAAAATTTTTCTATGTATAAAATTGATGTGTTTAAAGGTGAAAAGAAAAACAATTAAGTAAATAACTTGAAAAGGGCGAAGAAAGCCCTCTAGAAATATTGTTAAACTAAGTATTTAATTATCTTATACAAGTTCAAAAACCCTGACACAAAAAGATAATATTTATAGTGTATATATAGATTTAATCAAATAGAAAATCTCTTATTCTTTACAGAGACGAAATAAATTAAACAGTCATACATTTACACAAGAAATATTTTGATACGCTAAGTAAAGAAAGTTGAATCATAGAATAATTGACTTATGAAAATAACATATTTAAGCAATTTAAATTATATTTTTATTGCAACAATATACTAGATTTATTTCATGTAACTGATTTGTTATTATTCAATCTTAATAGATTATGTAAATAATAATACATTTATATTAAACTTAAATATATTTTTTGTAGCCGTGCTAAGCAAGTGTAGAAAAGAAAGTATACATAACGTTTGTTATATGAATTATCTTTGTTATTATTCATGATATTATTATTATTATACTTTATAATAAATGCTTTGCATTAAGTTAGAAAGATTCAATTAATTCCTAAAGAACAAAGCAGGAGATGGTGTGTGTTACATAAAAGATATAATCAGCTGTGCACTCTTTTAATAAGAGAACATACCACTATTTGTATTTATTTCTGATTTTAATTACCAAAAGACTTATCTAATTAAACATAACCTTTCTAACCTATTAGTGTTCTGACATTCAAAAGCCAAAT